>OMLP01015206.1:5753-66018 GCA_900302685.1 Spondyliosoma cantharus | reverse complement strand
ATTGAGTAGGCAAGAGGTTTCAGAATGGCTGTGTACTCTTTCAGAAACATTGTCTCTTGAGGATGCAGTTTGGCCACTTTCAGATGGTCACAGATTCCATTGAGCTGACTCTCAGTGAGACTTATTAACTTCTCGATTGGATGATACTCTGAGCTCTACCTAGTCACTGAAGTCACATCTAGTCTACTAGTCACATCTCATTTGGGCAATTTCCTCAATTGCATCAGCAGCACCTGATGAGCGATGAGCCTTATTCCAGATTGCAACACATTTTGACATTGCACTTCTGTATGATTTTCAAGAAACACCCTGTGAGGCAACTTTGTCAGGATCAGTCGTGGCAACAAGATTCAGAGTATGCGCGGCACATCGATGGTGAGGTGGCAAAAAACGTTTAGCTCTTCTTCCTCTTGCTCCTCCTGAAGAACTGCAGAGACATCAGCAAACTGCACATCATCTGTGCTATCCATCTCATCATCCATTTCACACCCTCCACTGAATGCCTTAAGGAAATTGCTACCATTGTCAGTGACTGTGGCACTGACTTTACCTTGGATCTGGAATTCTGCATGAACCTGACTAATTTTGGTAGCAATGACATCATAGGTGTGGCGGCCCCTTATCCTTTCACATGCCAATGCAGCAGACTTTTGATCTAATCTCTCTAGTCTCTGGCTCAATCCATTGACACGTGATTCCCATGAAACTCCTATGATGAGCCGTCCTTATATCTGCTGTTGTGCACACAGTTTGAACATCCTGAAGAGTTTCAGTAAGTGCCTCCTTCAAATTTTGAGATCCCCTTTCAATGCGCAGCACCAATGTTTTTCTGCACATGGGTGTCCTACCCCCACTAATTCCTTCGATCATCTTACAGAATGGGGCATTCTCCACTAATGAAAAGGGCTGCACATCTGCAATTATGAACTCAAGAACCAGGGAGTTTACTTCCCTTTGGGTGATTGCTGAGGTGCTGAGTGTTGCTTGTTTGAGAGGAGGTGTGGTGGACATGGCACTTCATTCACCACCATCATCTGATGGCATTTCTTCTCTTTGCAAGACACTGGAATGCTTCCTCTGAAATAAAGAAAGACAGAAAGAGCACAAATTAATAACACTTAAATTGTTTTATTCTGGGAAGAATAAAGAGGACTATTGTAGGCCTATACAGGTGGTTACTCTCTAGGCTAAATAACAACATCCTAGAGGTGCTGATGGTGTCATTACACTTCACAGCAGAGTCCTGCACGGGTCTTATTTCGCAAGCCCGCACCCGCCATACTTAAAACTGCATCCAACCCGTTTTCTGGCAGTAGCACAAATTACATTCTGCACCCAAGCCCGCTATAAATTGATACAGACGCATTACATAGCCTAGTTTATTGATTGCCACGCCATATGAACATGACAAGTTTAACTTCAGTTGAAGTTGAAAAGGAACAGTCTGTATGATGAAAACTTAATTGGTATTCACTCACAATAGGCTATAGCCTACTACAGTCAGCAAACACAGATCCAATGAAAGTAAGCTAGCGTGGGGAGTGGGAGTTCTGGAAGGCCGCAAGCACGCATGAATAAGCTCATATGAAATATAAATGAATATCATTTTGAAATGCAGGCATATTTTTGTAGATGTGTCACTAATAATAATTTTTTTTTTTTTGCACGTGACAGTTTGAAAATGGCAATCGCAAAACCCGACCCGCGCTCTCCAGGCGTCCGACCCGATCCGCACCCGTGTCAGATACAGTACATTATTTTTCACCTGTTTCATCCAAATGGTGCGGGTCACCCGTCGGGTGTGCCCGTGGGTGACCCGCACCCGTGCAGGACTCTGCTTCACAGTAATCATTACGCATACTCATATGCAGTCTGAGCTAACATGAGCTTGTTCCGCTTGCTGCCATCCTGCCAGTCGAGAAGAATCGATCTCTGAATGCAACATAACATGTAGGAGAGTTAAGGTGGAGCGCTAGTCTTCCGGCAACAACTATCCACGTGAGATCTCACGTGACTTTTCCGGCTATTGATTGTAGTATTGTTTCTTATATGAGGCTCCTTTTTCAACTTCAATGTCAATATTGTTTTTCGCTAATGACAAAACAACGAATTCTCAGAGCATTCCACCTTAACTGTCCTCCATGTTACGTTGCGCTCGGAGATCGATACTTCTTGACTGGCAGGACGGCGGCGAGCGGAACAAGCAACTGCTAACGTGAGTTGTTCAAAAGCTTTCTTTTTAGTAAACTCTGTGTACACAAACAATGTTCTCAATGCTCGAGTTCATGTGTAGAGACCCTGGTGATACTAGGAGCAAAATTTGATGTTTTGTCGAGCCTTCTTAGTGTTTTAAAAATAGTAAACAAACGTTTGACTTGGGTACATTCACAAAAAGACCCTGGGATGCATTTTGGCGAGAGTTTCACTTTAATCAAGTTGTATTAAACAGTATTTTACCAGCATCTGTTTGTTATTGACAGAGAACAACTTTTGGATTTCATAAATACTTGGGGTAACTTTCCGTAGACAGTTAAAGTGACTTCAGTTGTCACTTCTTTCTACCTCTGGCGGTAACCCAAATTGTATTAACTGCAGTGAAGGTCAGAAGAAGTTAAGGTAATTCCATGGGGATGAAAGAGATCTTGTTGTGGCTGGCACTTACAGTATATTACCATAGGTGTACTTCTGTGAGCAGAAATACAACCTTGTTCCAAATGTCGCTCCTTTAGTCAGTTGAAAAATGTATAGTTTTGCGGGTGTAATTCTTCAGGCAGAAGATGATGTAAGGCAGTGTCTATGTCAATGAGTGTCATGCCTGTCTTTGAGAAACCAGGATAGTGTTGCATACAAAAGCTTTTGAGTACAGTGTTGTTGTCATTCTGCTTCAGCACCTCATATTAATAGATTGGGAACAGTTTTTCTTAAGGAAAATAGGAAAGAAACCAACATCATGACATTTCTCACAGTCCAATAAACACATTAACGCGTCTGTCGTCTATTAACGCCACTGGAAAAGTTTGCAGATACCAATTTCGACTTTATTACATTGACATGTTGACCTTTCCCCTGTAAAGATAAATGCATGTGATCTGTCTGTGAGAGAGTAAAACATACATAAAAAGTGACTTGCAGCACTGAAGCACTGCTACTCAAAAAAACAATGGATTATTTGTTTTCCCTGCAGAATATGGATCAGGTAGACAGATACGCTCCATTAAATCAGTATCATTAAAGAGCCTTAAATTTGAAAACAGACTCCCTTTAGTCTTAATAACCAAGCAATTTACATGAGGTAACAATCTTTTATCAGCTGCACAGCAGAGCTCTGCGGACTAAAGTAATGAGTCCCCTTGTGGACAGTAGCCTGCTGTATATGCAGCCTACCATCTTCAACCAAAGGGGCTCTCTCCTCATTCACAATATGACAGAAACATGGGAGCTTTTTCATGAGACTGTTGCTCACCGGTAATAAAGCACATTAATAGACCATCATCCTGACATGTGCATTCTCCAAATTCAGTTTTTTTTTTATATATTAATACGACCTCCCTTTTGTTGTACGGCGGGATGCTAACGCTGGGAGAAATCAGTGCCTCTGGTAGGGTCTTGACTGAGGCTCCAGACAGCACCTCAGTCAGAATTTCTCTACTCCCACTCTTCTGTGCTGGCTGCCATTTCTACTGTAAGGCCTGCCAAAAAAACTGGGTCTGTTTTCCATACAGGCATCCTTTAAGGCCCAGTGAGTTTTAGCTGCTGACAGTGGACCTGCAGCCGCAGCGATTCAAGTCACGCTGATTTACAACAAAAGGGTCCACGAGTAACTGTTTTTTCTGTGAATGATGGAGCCATTTAATTCAGATCGCTACATGCCCCACCATGATGCCGTTGTTCAAGCTAAATCAGCCGGTGTTAGATCACCCTACGTGCCCACCTGTTTTCATAGTGAAAAAAAAGCATCAAGGTTATGGTATTTATTATTATGTTATTTATTTATTCATGTGTGAAACTGGCATAGAAATGTGTGAAAGGACTGGATGTGGGTAAACTCAATTTATTTGGCGTTTTGTTGTTTACAGTTGGAAATGTTATGTTGAATGCACATATAAAAACACAGTTGTGGAAATATGATATAACACAATGCAATATGATATGTTACGTTTAGACTGAAATTCCTTTTGCATCCTTTGGCAGTTCCATTATTCAGTTGTGCAATTTAGGTAGATGTGTGACAAAACTGCATTATAGTGAAGTAGTAAAACATATTTGTTTGGCACAGAACCCAACAAATGTCATCTCTCTGGTTGTGTTGTTGATTTCTGGGCAGCTGTGCTTTAAAGGCAATATTGGATCTTTATATGATTCTGGTCTCAATGTGATAATGAACCTTGTTCGTCTGGAATTTAATGAACTGGTTTAGCCAAAATTGGCATTCCTGACTGTTACTCTATCCACAAAATTTCTCAAGATTTGAATAGAAAATTTTACAATATGAAAAATTAAACAATATGTACAATTTGATACGCTGTAACAGAAGATTTTATACCGCCCACCCCTGCTATTATTCATGTCAGATTATTGCTCCGATGATTGTGAAGATGTACCTCAGCAAATGTGAATACTGTGTGCCGGTCCAGTGTGCATGTCATAATAACTGTGGGCAACTTCATCTTTCACCGGCGTGCTGCAGCAGAAATTAGAACACAAAACTCTTCAACACTTGTTCCACCATAGCTGGCGAGTTAATAGCTTTCTCAACTTTCAAGTGTGTTTGAAAATATGAGAAGAGGAGACAAAAGTTACAGCTACAGTGCAGGGTCAAGTCCATCTGAATATTCTTCACTGTAGAACGCAGACAGATGAATAATGCCGCTGCGGCTGCTGCTGCAGTACAGAGCTGACTCACTGCAGAGTGCAAAGAAACAAGCGCTCGCTGAAGGAGATTATGTTATTGGAAAATCTCACTTTTATGTTGCTTTGCTCTCGTGGTAATTTGAAATAATTTGCTCCTGCAAGCTCAATTACACTTACCTATTCTCAGATGCATGACCGTCAAGGTAAAGAGAAACACTCTAACTGCTCCCCTATAAATGTGTGCATTGATTTACTGCATTCATTTTGTGTTAAGTGCCATTGCCGAGGAACAATTTCTTCCATCCCTATTATTGCCATTAATGAAACAGCTTATTACAGCAATACATTCACAGCAATATTGTTTTATGTTATTCAGTAATGAGACCTGTGTGCAGGTGGACTCTGTACTGTGCAGATGCAGGTCTGTCTAAAACGATCCTGTACTATTCGGCTAAACTTAAAATGTTGCATGTTGTTGACAGGTTGTGTTGTGGCAGGACACTCCCGGGCTATAGGGCACGTGCTGCCATGCCATTTGGTTGTCTGACACTCGGGGAGAAGAAGGATTACAACAATCCCTCAGAGGTGACCGACAAGTATGACCTCGGACAAATTGTCAAATCGTGAGTACCTTCATGTTGTAATGTTGATGTGTGAATACAGACTTAATTTTTTATTGGAAATATGACGCATACTTCTTTTTTAACAGCGAGGAGTTCTGTGAGATATTCCGGGCGAAGGATAGGAACACCTTAAAAATGTACACCTGTAAAAAGTTCCACAAAAAGGATGGAAGGAAAGTGAGGAAAGCGGCCAAGAATGAGATAATGATCTTAAAGATGTAAGTGAAATTTTCAAGCTGCTTGTAATAGAGCTTTCATGTCTGAGGAACTGTCCTGGCACTGACACAAGGTTTAATCACAGTCAGCAAAAAAATCTTTCCAAAGGTGGAAACAAAGTCATAGAAAAGTGTGGAGTAAGAAAACTACGCCCTGAAGTTTTACCACTGTGCATTTTGAGAGTAACACACAGAAATGTTTTTGTTAAAGGTGCAATATGTAAAAAAAAAAATGTGTTTAAAACATTCAAAAATAAAATAAAATTATCAACAGAATGTGAAGAAATTACATTTGCAATGTTAAATCAAAGACGTCCATGTATTGTGTTGAAGAGAAATGCTGAAGTTTAAATGCTAGCAAGTGATTTTACACTTTTATCTGATCAACGAAACATCAATATTGAATTGATCATAGATACATCTTGATAAATCTTTTTCCACTGTTGACCAAACTCCTAAAAAACATCAATGAGCCACACTGTTGGACTGTGTTCCTTTATTATCATGACCACTTCGGTTTATTTTGAGTCAGTTCCACAACATCCTGCAATAAATACTGCATCGAAGAGCAAATAAAACAATATCAAAATATAAAATGAAGACTTAAATTAATTCTGCTTGATACAGATTTTTATTTGGATCCACATCACTCATAGATACTAGCAGCTAAATAATTTTTCATCATGATCCACGCATTATTCCCTGAGAAATGAACGAAAATGACAGAAAAACTAATGTCACAATGTTAAAGAAAGTGAGTGAAGATTCCTGAATCCATCCCTTTATCCAGATCCACACCAAAAGTTAATGGGATCTATTCTGGGCTGAGACA
This sequence comes from Spondyliosoma cantharus, assembly GCA_900302685.1. NCBI lineage: Eukaryota > Metazoa > Chordata > Actinopteri > Spariformes > Sparidae > Spondyliosoma > Spondyliosoma cantharus. The sequence continues at coordinate 59,497 of OMLP01015206.1, read as the reverse complement.
CATCGTCCATCCAAGCTTCCTGGAAACCATTCAGTAATTCTTGAGCAGTTCTGCTGATGAACCAGCAGACACACAGGCACGGGGGAAAACATAACCTTGTTGGTAGAGGTAATAAAGGCCAACAGATCCACTAGCAAATGAAAGGGCATGCGTCATATTCAAGACACGGATGATCATACGTTTTAGTGCGATTATGATGTTATTAGTAAAGCTTAGGCCAAATCAATCCTGTGTCTAGAAATGTCACCCTCACATGGGTTGATTGAGGTGCTGGCAGTTATGAATAATGTCTGGTGTTATCAGTTATCAATTTGACCTCAAGTGTCCTGAATGTTTGGCGTGATGAGCTCTATAGCTTGTACTGCTCACTGACTGTTATTATCGTTCATTTCAACCCCACTTACACCCCTTCATTCTCCCTCCCCCACTCATTACTCACTTCAACCTTTTTCCTGCTTTCCAAAGGGTAAAACATCATAACATCCTCCAGCTGGTTGACGCTTTTGAAACCAAGAAAGAGTACTTCCTTTTTCTGGAGCTGTGAGTATTATCGGAGGCACTTGGGAGAAATTGCTGGCACGGACTGGCGTGCATTCTGCTTCCTCAACTTGTATAAAACTGATGTTTTATTCAACATGTGACATTTTTGTTGCAATCTTATCATCAACAAGTGACACGCATTTAATCTGGATGTTCCGTCTCCTCAGTGCCACAGGCAGAGAGGTGTTTGACTGGATCTTAGATCAGGGGTACTACTCTGAGAGGGACACCAGCAATGTTATGAGGCAGGTGCTGGAAGCTGTGGCTTACCTGCACTCTCTGAAAATCGTCCACAGAAATCTTAAGGTATATTACACTGCTGACACCTAGTGAAAAATGATAGTGTTTCACCACAGGCGTTAACAACACATGTGTGAATAACTGCTCTATACAAACCTTTATTTGTTTGCTCATGCAGCTGGAGAACTTGGTGTACTTTAATCGCTTGAAGCACTCCAAAATTGTTATCAGCGACTTTCAGTTGGCAAAACTGGAAAATGGACTCATTAAGGATCCATGTGGGACTCCCGAATATCTTGGTAAGAGACATAAAATCAAACGACTATAGATGAGTGAAATTAAGTTTTCACTAAGTTTATTTGGTTTAGGACATAAAACAAACGTTCATCAGTGAGCTGGGGTTTTGCTTGCAGCTCCTGAGGTGGTCGGGAGGCAGAGATATGGAAGACCTGTGGACTGCTGGGCCATCGGTGTCATCATGTATATACTGTAAGTTCCCGGTAATGTGCTCACAAATACACTACAATTTCCTGAAGCATATTTAAGCGACTTTCTCAAAATGTGTCCTAAAATGCTTTTATTGTGTCAACTCAATAGTTTATCTGGAAACCCTCCTTTCTATGATGATGGTGATGAAGATGACTCTGACAGTCGTGATAAGAACCTTTTCCTCAAGATTTTGTCAGGCGACTATGAATTTGATTCACCATACTGGGATGACATTTCAGATTCTGGTAAGAGATAATAATATTTATTTTATAGAAATGTACGTTACAAACGACGTATTTAAAGGGTAACACTCATTTTACACATTAAAGTGTGTTTATAGGTCTTGGGAGGTACTACTGCATGTGTGAAAAAGTAGTATGAAGCCTTATGTGGCTCCAGGGGAAGCTGCAGGTAATTTCATCACCTTCAGTGATGTCACTCAGTGACGAAGATTCATTTTGGGTAATGTAGGTGCCAGGTTTGGAAAAGCAGTCCACTGGTCATGTTATCTTGTTGTCATCATTATTATTATTTTGTTTTGTGTTACAGCCAAAAACTTAGTGGCATCTTTGATGGAAGTGGACCAAGATCAGCGATTGACTGCACAGGAAGCTATCGCCCATGAATGGTGAAAATGAAGTTGATCAAATGCGAATGATCGAACAAACAAGTTATCTTATGAACTTTGTTATAGGTAGCATAAATACAATAACATGCTTAAAAAATAGTTATCTTGTTCTTTCTCTTAGGATTTCTGGAAATGCTGCCTCAGACAAGAACATCAAGGATGGCGTCTGTGCACAAATAGAAAAGAACTTTGCTAAAGCCAAGTGGAAGGTATTTCTTCTTATACTTCTCATTTATCATTACATGTTAGTGCATATCATTAATTATTACACACGTCAGAGAAAATAATAGTTATGCTCATGGTCATGACCCAAGTCTCTAACTTGGAGGATTTGCTATGCTGTACTTTTAAATTGTAGATTTTTCAGATTATAAAATTTGTACTGTAAAATCTGACAGGGTGATTTTACTTTTTGAAAAAGGGAGGAAACCCATTACCTCAGCATTGCCAAGTAAAGGGGACTACAGACTACGGAAATAAACTTTAATCAAATGCTGCAACAATTGAACATTTATCAAAACATAACCCTATGGTTTCCCCCCTATTCCCAATACATAATCAATTCTTCATGTCTTAATTGCCAAACATCTGTACACCATAAAAGTGACTTCACTTAAAAGACATAAAGACAGAAAGTGTGCATTCCATAGAGTATTCCGCCTAAAAAATGACAGGTTTCAGTCAGAGGTCTTCCTTAGAGCATGCGTCAGGATCATACTTTGACCTCGCCATGTCTTTTTTCAACCAACAGAAAGCTGTCAGAGTGACCACCCTCATGAAGAGGCTTCGAGCGTCTGAGCAAGGTGACTCTGGGGCAGCTGCAGGGGCTGCAGCTGACCCCAATGCACCTGGCGGCGCTCCTGCTCCTGCAGCCGGCGGCACTGGCGGCGGCATGGCTGCCAGCATAAAGGCTGCTCTTAGTGAAAAGGCTCCTGACACACAGACTGCCACCATCTCTGCACTCTCCCTGCCCAGTGCAGCCAGACAGGAAGAGCAGCCACAGGCCAGGTGCAATGGCGATGTTCCACAAATGTTGCCACAAAGAAAGGGCGACTAGGCGTCAAACAAATACAATAGGAGGACCCTTGCCAACCAACAAGCACATGTGCAGTAGAGCCAATAAATTTGGCATGATGATACCATGTCTATGCTGTTCGACTATCCCCCAGTTTGCAGAGTTATTTCACACCGTGCATTTCATCATTTTTGCCTACTTGTACTGATTAGTCTATTTAATAGTGTTCTCCACTCTCCCTCGTTATTTTGTGTACAAGTCCCTTTAAAGCTAGTTGCAAAGTAGCTCTTCTGTTGTTTCCTTTCCCCTGAAAACTGTAAAAACTCTTAGTGTTTAGTGAAATCAACTCATCTTTATTCATCAGCTCATTGTACATAGGTGTATTTGTCTGTTTCAAGAAATTTGCTAATTTTCAGCTTCAGAACTTACAAGCCTGAGTTCGAGTCTTGTTACTTAAAATTATGAGTTGAAAGATTTTGTAAATTGATCATCTTAAGATTTGAAAATGTGTTAATTTATTAGCGCAGCTTTAAACTTAGCTTTCAGGAAACTTTTGAAAAGTCACAATATGACTGATGACTAAACATTCTGACGATCATTTGGTAACAATCACATAAATATAATCAATTAGTGGATTCAGCTTCACAGCCAGACTACATATCTGCTGGTTTATCTTCAGTGCAGCACAAATTCAGTCAACTTGCAATTTTACAGCAGCAAGAAAAGCATATTTTTAAGTTGAAGTGCCTTAATATTTGTTGCAGTAATGTACTAAAATGTTTCAGAAGAAACAACTTGATGATAAATGCTTACTGATTTCTTTGAAATGTTTTAGCTGTTTTCCTTTGCCCTTCTGTTTAGTTTTACGCTGCTGTATTGATACTTGTGTTCTGTCCTCTTTCACACTTCTATTAAAACACACAAAACGTCGTTTGGAGCATTGTATGTGTACTGGTGTTTTAGCTGCTGTTGTTGTGTTGTCACTTGTATTTAGCAAACTTCAGAGTTTATAGCTGAGTCCATATACTGTACCACTATGTATATTTGCATTGTATACATGTGTATTTTTTTATTTCCGTGTGTATTTAGCAACATTTAGCTGAGCTAACGGGTTGCTACAACGCTTGTGAATGAATAAAATGAGCAATACTATTATTGCTGAAACTGTGACATTTTTCTTAAGTCGTCCCCTCACCGTCACGATTACAGTACTCCAGTAGTACAGTACTCCTTGGCAAGGCATGCTGCTCCGCCTATCATCATTTCACTTTCCAAATTATATTGCAAGAAATGGAAGCAATCTTGGTTATCTTAAGAACAGCATTAGAAAACATGTAATATGTATTTTTTCTGCGTATTAAAAAAAAAAGAAATTTGCTTCAAGGGAAGATATTTAACACTAAAGTGGTCATAGCAAAACAACATTTTGTTACTGCATCCCTTTTAGAGCCAATATAACCTTTTTTTTAATTTTCTTTGTTTTGGCCTTTGGCTTTATTGATAAGAGAGCTTCAGATATAAAACAGGTAAACAGGTTGAGAGAGGGCATGCAGCAAAGGACCCCAGGCTGGGACTCGAACACAGGGCCGCTGCAGTGAGGACAAAGCCTCTAGAACCAATATAATCTGTAATTAATGTCAATAAACACAGAGAATGAATAATTAATGTGGAATGTGGAAGGATTAGCATTTGAACCTATTAATAAAATGTCCAATGTTTTTGGTTAGAGGCACTGATGATCCATGCTATTTTTATTCTACTTTTATTAAATCAAAATGAAAAGAAAATTCATAACATGGATAAGATAGCAGAGAATGATTTAATTATTAATATGGAACCTGGAATTTGGACCTAATTAAGCCCTAGATGGTGAAAATATATATATATATTTTTTACAATTTTAACATTGCTCATAGCGGGATAAAACATAATGACCTGCCTGTGATGTCTTTTTATCAAGCTCTGCACAAAACCATAGATTTAATAACCACTGGGTGGCAACAGTCCACCAGGAGCGTCCAGTTTGCATGCATGTCAGGAATACAACGAAGAAGAATCCGCTTCGTCTCTACTGCTGCAGCAACAGGAGAAGAAGAACATTGGTCTTCAGTTATCATCAAGTCGCCGGAGCCGTCGACGGCCTGGGCGACAATTATCTAAAATATCTTCACCGAGCTCGAAGATCGACCAAGCGAGGTGAGTCCCGAAGACATGAAATCTAAAGTTAGGCTCATAAGAGTGAAATATGTGGTCAGCTATAGTCATCATTTTAAAGGATACTAGCTGCGCATCCGCAAGCTAACCCGAAGAAACCGGCTCTCTAACGTCAGTGCTAGTCACGTTAGCTCCGATAGCAACAGCCCGTGTAAATGGTCTTCTGCGTTGGGCTAACGTTGGTTATAATGGTCTGCCCCTCGATAATTTAATCGCCATTAGGGGGCTATAACATTGCTTTCGCTTCCTTGAATTCCGTTTTTGCTACAGTCCAGTCATGTTCAACACCGGTGTAGATTGTTTATGTTGTGGCGTAGATGTCGAAGGCCTGGTGAGGTCTATAATTAGCGGGCCAGCATTAGCAATCACGCCACACAGCGTTGCTTGCCCCCCTGGTTTGACGTATGCAGCCATCTTTTAAGAAACGTTTGCTTCACTGTACCTAAATTCACACTCGTCATCTTATAAACAATCGCTTGTATGCGTTCAAAGAGCTCTAATCACTGTAATGCCCAATTGTGGAGTCACAGACCATATCTTGTCAGTTCTGTTGTGATTGATGACCTCGTCACTGCGGAGTCAAAAGTGCTATATTCCTTCCTAAAATGATGCAAACCTTTTAACCTTACTTCCAGATAAGATACTGAATCATAATGTGGGATGGACCAGGGCCAGGGCAAGGACCACGGGGAGGACCACCCTTTCGGTAAACAAGCATCATATAGCATGTTTTAATTTAGTAGTAAGACAGAAACGTACATTCCATAGAAACGTCACTATTGTGTTTTCGTGTAATGCTAATGGTGGGTATATTAGATTTTGATTAGATTAAAAATTAGAGTTACAAGATATAATGCAGGATTGATATCTATAGTGTTGTAGTGCATTTTCTGGAAATCCTACTGTGTTGTTATTTAAGCCCTTGAGTGCCTCCCTTAATGAACATAGTAAGCATTTTCCCATTTTCCTGCACATTATAGTTCCCCTTCCTTTTCCCTAATGTTGGACAGATTTATTCCATCTTACAGTATTTATTACCATTTTACCTAATTTTAGAGTACACTATTGAGCAATTTTGAAAATTGACTTAAGAGTTCCCTCCTTGTTGTAGGCTTTGTTCTTTGTTTCTTAACATGTCAAACAAATCAGTACCTTAATGTATAAATGTATATTCCAGTGGTGATCATCGTGGAGAAATGTTTGGCGGCAGAGATCGTCCCATGCCTGATTATAGAGGTAGAGATGGGATGAACATGGGTCCCATGGGTCATATGGGCCCAAGACCCCTAGACCTGCCACATATGGACATGAGGAGGATGGATGGGCCACCCATGAGGGGGCGTGATATGGACCCACGTGACATGCGAGGTCGAGAACCAAACAGAGATTTTTTCAGATCCGGTGAGGAGCCCGACTTCAGTCTGAGAAGGCACTATGAAACGACCATCAGAGAGAAACTGATGAATTCTTCTGGTTTCCCCGGACCGGGCAGGAACTCTGGAGACATGGGAGGGAGGGGTATGCCACCAAGGGAACCAAACAGCAGATTTATGGACATGAGAGACAGAGATTCATTGAATTTCGACATGCCACAGTTTAATAATCCCAATATGGATGGAAGAAGAGGAGGGTTTCCTATGGACAGAATAGAACGAAATGATGGATTTAGGGACGTGCGTGACAGGCCCCCAATGGGTGACAATGATGGCTATGATATGGACTTACCTCCTCGTGAAAGGAGAATGATGGACACTGATCGAAGAGGAGGACCACCTTTCAATCCAAGAGGTGGATTTGACTCTGATATGGATTTCAGAAATCGTCCATCAGCTGATTTTCGAGGTAGGGATCGATCTCCCTTAAGATTTGGAAAAGGCGATGTCCCTCCAATGGACAGGGCAAGATCAGACATGCCCTCAGATGCCACTGGCCCTCAAAGATCAGAGTTTATTGGTGCAGAAGACTCACGAAGAGAAAGAGACTATCAAGATTCAAGTGGCAGTCCCCTTATGGATTATCGAAGTGGTGAAGAGATGACTCTTGCAGAGGAATGGAAGACCCGTCGCAAGGACAAGATCCCTTACTCAAACATGGGTAAAGGTATGGGAGGTGTACCGGAACCCAACTTCCCTGTGGCTTTTGGCAGAGATGTAAATGTTCGAGATCCACCACCATTTCAGGGAAGGGATAGGCCATCTGTTGAATTCCCTGGGAAAGATGTTGGCTTTCCTCATGGTGACAACTTTGGTCCTGCTATGGATCTCCCATCAGTTGGCAGCAAAGCTCCACTAGACCGTCCACTCCCAGAAATAACTCCCCTTCCCGGCCCTCTTGGGAGAGAAAATGAGAATAAACACTGGCTTGCAGAAAGGGACCTGAAGCATAGCCAGAGTAAATCAAATCGTGAAGAAAGGCCTCCTTACCATAAAGAGAAGCATCATCCCTCACATGAAATTCACTTGCCAAGTGATTGTTTTAAAGGATTGAAAGATATCCCACACAATGAAGGACCTACCAGGGATAAAATGGGAGCAGAGCGTGATTTCCAAAGCGGCAGCACTGTACAGACGAGAGACCAAGACTACAGGGACATTGATTACAGAACAGCGTCTGGGAGAGCTTTTGATTACAAACACGAGCCACTCCAACCACCAGAGAAACTCATTAAAGAGTCTAAACCAATCACACCCTCAAAATTTAGTGAGTCTGGTTCTCAGGTAAGCGTGTTTCTATTTTAGAGCTAGTATGTGATTCTAGATTATATTTGCATTCATTGTAATACCTTTGATGTTTCATAACCAGAATTTGAATAAATATTTATGTGAAAGGATCAAGATTACAGGAGTGCTTCAGTGGAGGACAAAGTTTCCAATACAATATCCATAATTGGTATTCCAAAGACTGCCACAATGGAGCAGGTAAGAATTAAATATAAAAGCAATTTCATGTTGTTAATTATGGTTACAAGACTGTGTATTGGTTGGCATGGTTATTCATGGCATAACATTCAATCCATATAACCATTTTCTTTTGCAGATTCTTGGGGCCTTTGCAGACCGTGATGGTGTGCCAATGCAGGGGATGAAAATCAAAAATGTTGTGCCAGGTAAGAACTAAGTTTCTTTGTGGAGCTGTTTGGGGCAGTCGATTGCTACCATGTCCTTCGACATTTCGCTTTTACGACATTCGAAACGCCGCATTCCTTCTTTTTTACGTTCTTTGTTGCTTTTGTTGTTGGGGTTCTGTGTGAACTCGCTCAGTAAAGATGGAAAGGGGGGGGGTCATGTCACCATCAAGTCTGAGGATGTGGATCATTGTCGGCAATTAGAAGATTTGCCAAGGATTCAATATAAGGAGCTTTGAAGAGTGATATTAAATGTCACAAAGCATCTGTGACAAGTGACTCACTGAATGTGTCCTTCAGGGCCACTTAACATAAAAAAACTCAGGAAAAACTTCAACAAACCTGAAATGGAGACTGCCTTGGTAGTGCTTTAGAGTGAAAGTTTTCCACAGCGGATTGCTGTGTATGTGGTTATAGATGATGCAAATATGTCCCTAACTGAGAGAAGAAATATGAGATGTCTTTGCCTTTTTATTTTTATCTAAAATCGAGAAGTTCATTTTTTTCTGTCTCCATGGTGCGCACCACGTAGTCGTTCGCTGCTACAGGACTGGAATATCTGTCTCTTAAGGCTTGACTTTATCAAAGCCTTTCTAGGCAAAATCTGATATGACATCAGTCATTCGAAGACTAAATAGAAAGAAGCATAAACAAAATGTGTGTTTTCCTGAACAAGGTATGTGTATCAGTTAAGGTGTAAACATTCGCTCACACTGTTCTCGATGTATTCACGAACTGCTGTTTTTATGTTGTAGTGGGTGACTGTCATTACTGGCATTGACTAACAAAAAACCATCTGTATTTCAAATGCTGTCCCCAGGTTACAGCTACGATACGGCCTATGTGGAGTTTTTAAACCTCGAGGATGCAGTCCACTTCATGGAGTCCAACAAGGTGGCCCATCCTCGTCGCTCTACGAAGGCCGTCTCTCCCATCAGGATTATGAGGGGTTGAGAGGGCATTTAGTAGATGGGGAGGGACAGAACCTGGGAAGGGGTTGCTGTTGCTTTTAGTGAACTTACTTTGGTTAAGGAAGTGAAAATGTCAATAGTTGACATTTCTAAATGCTAATATTTTAAACCTCAACTGTTTGTCCTAATCTGAATTAAATTGTACAAAGCCATGATAGAACATCTAGTTACTTGTTAGGGACTTAAAATATGTAATATTTAACTGTGTAAGTGCACAGACATACAATAAGTTTCCTACTAGTCCAAATGTTCAGATTTTAACCACAAAATGTCTCGCCCTCGGATGGATTTAACCTACAAAACTCAGATATTAGTTGGAAAAAAACTGCCCTCTTGGGATTTTCTAACAGTTATGAGTTTTATGTCTTTATGATTAAACTGATGGTACTGTTTGTAGCCAGAATTTCCAGTGTATGGAAAGATTGAAGGAGCACACTTTTAAGTCTTCGTGCCCCAGAAAGTATTGGTTTCCTTATCACTTGGTACAACTCGCAAAAAACATTCATTTGTCAAGGAAGCAAGTGCCCTTTTGAACACTTTTCTTACTTGCTGAAAGCAGCCTGGAATGGCTGGTTGTTGGGGTGTGTTTTCTCGGGTTAAGCTGATCCAGAATTCCGTTTGAGATAACAGATTTGTGAGATTGAAGACATAGCCGATACCTAAACACAATTTAGCAACACTGGAAAATCTTATCTTTACTCAGGAAGATCATGATGTAAACAGCAGTGACGTGAATCTAATGGATGTGGTGTAATTGATTGGCCACTACCGCACCTTGCTGGAGGATAGCGCACTGTGGCAAATGTTGCACCAGGTACAACTTTTTTGCCAGATGACCGTGCGTTTTTGCTGGAACCCTGCCGTGCTGCTGGATTACCCTGTTTTGATTTGAATGGGAAGGCTGGGTAAAGTCGGTCCACATGCAACTTATTACTAGCCCTTCAACACAGCCTGTCCAAAGCGGGAATTTTTTGCTGTTTGTCAGCCTTGTTATGTGTAAATGTACAAAGATGGAATGCAGGGTCATTGTTGTAGCGCCTCTGAGCCGACAGCGGAGGTATCCATACTGGATTGGTGACTGTGTCAAGAGAGTGGGCCGGTGAGCTGACAGGAAAGGGGGGTGGAGTTTTGACAGTGTGTTAAGTGTGTGAACCACCACAGCCAGCGGCTAGAAGCAATACATCGCTAACTCAAAGAAGAACAGCAATCAAAAATGTCTACAAATTTGAGAGACAATGAGGTCCTTACCTGCCAAGCAAAAGGCGTGATCAACCACCATGTAAAGGGGATGGTAAATTAGTGTTATTGCTGTTATGCCATTGTTGTTTAAAAAGCGCTGCCATTGCTTATCTAAAACTGTACAGAGGACGACATTGTTAGTCTACCTCCTTGGTGCAAAGTGAAATATCTCGAATGCTATTGGCTGCATTGCTGTGAAATGTTTTGATAGTCATTATACCCAGAAGAATGAAATCCCCTTTGCTTGGGTGATCGCACGACTTTTCCTGTTGTGCCATTTGTATTTTAGTGAAATGTCTCATCAAATTTTGGATGGGTTCTCTCTACAGTTAGGTACTGTGTTCATGGTACCCCGATGGTAAATCTGAGTAACTGTTTTTCACTTGACCCTTTTAATCCAGAGTCCCCAGCAGGTCAGACATATGATCTAGCCAGTGAATTATCTCAACCTCTAGTCAATGGATTTATGAAAATGTTCTCGGATCCCAGAGGATACATCCCAATATCTTTGATGCCCTGACATTTCTTCCAACAAAATTAGGTTCAATCTGCTGTTGAGTGTGAAATGACTCAAACTGGATGGATAATAATAGTGCTCTCTGTACACTTTGGTGATCCCTTTTTAGAGCAAAATTTGAATTTGTCAATTATGTTGGTTTATTTCTTTTAACAGTTTATCTATTGAACTTTTTGGCTTTCTTGAGAATGAGCATTACAGCCTCACAAAACTTATTGTGTGGCTGCTGACTTTCAAGCCGTATTCACACATGCACTGCTACCCTGAACTTTTCTAGACATTACCCGGATGAGCTGTGTGAACGCAAATGTCTGAATCGGTTGAAACAGACATTACCTGCCAGCTCCTGAATACTTTTGCTTTCCACTCTTGATATTGTGGTTACGTCCCCAGCACCTGTAGTATTGATATTGGCGCAAAAACAGCTATCGTTACAGATGAATCCTCCACCCTACCTGGGTGCCCCGTCTTGCCTAAACCAAAGGAATGTTTCCAGTAGATGAGAATGCATCTGACACGGACAATCTTCTGTTGTGTGATACATGTGTGAAAGGCAACTCTGGATAATGTCTGAACCGAATTCTCAGACATTGTCTGAAGTTCACATAAGAAAACGGCTTTAGTCTTGCTGTGTTTAGGTTTCTGTGGCAGTCCTTCTCTGGCATTATTGTTTTACCAGTTCAAGGCATTTTCAATCATCTGTGACTTTCCTGAAGAGTCTATGTCCTCTTGATGGTAATCTCTCGAACTCATCGTCATACATTTTGGGCAACGGGATTTTTACTCTTTGAATTGCTAAGAGCAATTTGTGAATGAACTTCAAATCTTGACACAACAAAAGAGTCTTCAACACTGGGGTCATGTCTGGAAATCTATACTCTTGGATAGCCATAGGGGCTATTCTGGAATAGGAGAAAGTTATTGAACAATGGATTGTTTTTAGATCTTTTTAGCAAGTTCCAGTCGTCTTGGGCATCGCTAAGCCCAGAAGGCAGATATGGCGCCCATGCAAAATAGTGTCAGGGGAACTAGCTTTGGAAATGGAAAGGCTAACCCTTGTATTAAAATGACTATCCCTTCAAAATCACTGCAAAAGAGAAAGTAATCGCTGCTACCTTGTTCATACCTTTCGCAATCAGGTTTGCGTTCAAGTAATTTGCTACTTTCTGCATACAGGTTGCTAGCTCAGACATGATGGTTGTTGTTGTTCTCCCTTAGAGGAAATAACTGCACGAATAGTGTAAATCTAGTGAGTTTATTAAAACTATATAGTTGCCACCTTTCTCAGAGTAGTTGGGATCAGTTAAATTGTTGCTGAAGTCTAAAGCAGTTTATTATTTGTCTCTGCTATTTCCATTTTTAGTACATTTGTTTGCACAATCAAAAAAATCTAATGGCCACTTGGGAGCTATCATTGGTTTTAAAGGATTTGTTTTTTCTTTGTGCTATATGGTATGGCTTTATGAATGGGTAAGCAGAATTGTTTATGTCAAACACAGTGCTACTTTGAATCAGCTAATTTCTCATAGTAATGAAATCTGATCTTCGAAATGGGGTATTTTCGATTATATTATTGATTTGTACATCTTGCTTACTGAGATCATGGGTCATATTTGGCACCATCGAGTTCTGGTGTGTTGTTGTGGACTTCTATCCGCATGTATTTAATAATTGGTTGATTGCTTTTACGTTCTTTGAGTTGTGAGAATTTGGTACTTTCCTTTGTATTGTGTGACGGTGAACTGCATAACTTTTGGTTTTGGTCAGACAAAACAAGCAATTTGTAGAAGTTACCCTAGGCTTAGGAAATTGTTATGGGCCCTTTTCACTCGTTCCTGACAACCGATTACTTGATTAATTGATAGGATAAACTGCAGATTAGTCGATACTTAAAATAATGTTGCTGCCCTATTTGTAGTTCCCTTTTAAACTTCTCTATGTGAAGCATGATCCTCGATCTGGGCTTTGCACACCACCCTAAGTGTCCACCCGTTTTATCCTTGGGGGCTTAACCTGCCAGAGTGCATGTTGGGTGTCATTGGTATTAAGAAATGTCGCCTATGTTGAATAATGCTGATTAATCATTTCTGTTCTTCTTTCAGGGGTCCCTAAAGGTTGGCACTAGAACGACTTCTCTGAAGTACATCCAGCCAGACGAGCGTGGAAGAAGTGTTCATGTGAGTGTAATGACAGAACCTAGAAATTAAAAAACAAAAGCTATTATTTAAAAGAGGTCATATATATTATTTTCAGGCTCATACTTTTATTTGGCTATTCTAGTAGAATAGGTTTAAAGACTTTAATTTTCCAAAAACATTTTTCTCATATGGTGCATTGCTGCAACACCCCTTTACACACTGTGTCTTAAATGCTCTGTTTTAGCTATGGAGTGAGACATCTTGCTTCTGTAAAATTCAACAAAATATACTATTCTTGATAAACAAGACAAAGCTGAAGGACTAGTTGCACCTAATGACCGTTCACAGTCAAGGGCTCCTAGCCTTGTTTAAAAAAGTCCATGCACCTGAATTTATAGTTTCCATTGAACAGCATTGTACAGTATTACTCCGACATATTGTCGATTATACCACAGTTTAAAATGTACCTTCTCATCGCTGTGAATCAGGAGTCAGATCACAAAGTACCTCAACATCAGGAGCCCCAGTTGCCCAGAAAGGATGTACCTATAGAAGAGTTGAAGACCAATCAGAATGGGTCAGATCCAAAACGCCCTATGGAGCCATTGCCCCCCAACCAATGGCAGCGTAGCTCTGACCTGACTCCAGAGGCCTGGCAGCAGCAGGTGGACCAACAGCTCCAACAGCAAGAAGCTGAGCAGCACGCAGAGTCTTGGGGCAACCGCAACAATCCTCATCCCAATTCACGCCAATCTGACGCTGTCTTTAAAGACAGCAAAAGTATGTTGATTTAAGATGAATTAAGTTTTTTCTTAAACATGAGCAGTCCAATTATTTATCAGAATCATAACTGAGTTGGGTAAACCTTTTCTGTTGTGTCACTTTACAGCCATGATAATAAAAAATGTGAAGCCCACCACCACAGTAGAGACTATCCTGAAATCCTTGGACCCCTTTGCATATCTGGATGAAAGAAATGTTCGTCTAGTCAAGGCCAAGCCACCAGGAGCCAAGTGCTTCTGCTTTGTTGACATGGACTCCCATGAGGTAGGTACCTAAACAATATAAATGCACATACTTTGCTTTTATTATTTCATGTTCTATCAGAGCAAGAGCCTGTGATTTTCCAGGACTAACCACTGTGTCTTCTTTTATAGCAAGTGACACGTCTGGTTGAGCTCCTCACTAAACCCAGACCCCTTTATATCGATGGAGTCAGAGTTTATGCTGAGGTCGCAAAACCCCTCAAGAACCAGAAGTAAGTCATAACACCGTCAAGATCATGCACTCTAGAGAGTTACACATGCTCAACAGTACTGATGCAAAACTAAAGTAGTGGCAGTCTGCTGGCTCTCAGCTAGCAAGTAGGAGTGTGCTAATGGCTGCTAGCAGCAGTTGGCTTGTTTTAGCAACAAGTTGAATTCCCTTAATCTCCTTGGTGCTTTAACTGAGTTAACTAGTTAATGACAGCTACAGTTATTACAGTATTTACCCGAATATAGAACAAGGTTTTTTTCCAATGAAAATAATGTGAAAAAGTGGGGTCGTCTCATAACCGGGGTCTAACCGTTGACACATGCTGATAGTTGTCTGAGGTCGCGACACAACCACAACGGCAGACGGTGCCAGCTTATTGTAGAGACGTCTCTGACACTGACACTGTGGCTGGGGTTATCTGTCAATCACAGCAGAGAAGAAGTGACAGGAGATGAAAAATGGAGAGGCGCGGTGATTGTACAGAGCAAAGTGGATCAAAAGTGGGGCAAGTTAACAGACATCTGAGGTGGAGCTATGATGCTAATTATAAGATAATGGTGGTCAATGCAGCGGAGGCATCAAACAACTGTCAGGCAGCCGAGAAATATGGAGTTACGGAGTGTAACGGCTGAAGATGGCGGGTCCAAAAAGACCATCTGAAAAATCCTAACAGTAAGACAGGTCGTCTTATAATCAGGGTTGTCCTATATTCGGGTCAATATGGTACATATGGCACCTTTAAATATGGTCAACTTTCAGAAAATGTTTCTTATTTTTAATTTCACAGTTTGTTTAGTACGGACTGTTCTATTGTGGATTTAACTTTTCAGTTTTCTTTTGCAGATGCAGTGTACACTGAACGCTACATGGGCACTCCCACAGACAACTCAGACTCCTACAAAGTAAATATCATATATATAAAATATATATCACAATGTCGGCTCCATCACAACCAGCTTTTCAAACTACTACGTTTCAATAATTCTTATGAATTATAACAGATTTTAATGTTTTTAAAAATTATCTTCTATTTAACAGAATTCCTCAGTGATTGCCAGAGCAAAGAACTTCAAAACAGTCAACTATCTTTTGGTCCACGGCACAGCAGACGGTACGTTCAGTCATTTCAACCAGACAGTTTTCAGTTTTTGAGCATGTGGTAGCCGACAGTGAGCCAGGTAACCCTGTAGAGCTTTGGACAAACTGACTCTGTTTGCCTTGATGGAAACTTGAGCTTTGATGTGCAGTCACGTAGTGAACGCACTTTCTTTCCTGTAGACAATGTCCATTTCCAGCAGGCAGCACAGATCTCCAAAGCTCTGGTGGATGAGCAGGTGGACTTTGAGGCGATGGTAAATATTGGCTGAGGGAAGTGGGACTAATACTGGCCTTGATGGTGTTGATTTAATGAACGTTTCAAATGGAAAAAAAACAAAAAACTGCCATTTATTATAATGCACTCTCTAGAATTCAAAATGTGTATAATTTGATACTGTGACATTGAATTCTGAGTCTGTGTTTTAATCTGTTTTTGCTGTTAATTTCAGTGGTACACTGATAAGGACCACGGTCTCAGGGGATCAGCCATGCGTCACAACTACGCCCTCATGAGTCACTTCCTGCAGAAATGCCTCCTAGATCCCAAATAGATCTGAAGAATGTGACAGCATTTATAGGGAACATTGCCATATTTGTTGTTGTTTTTTTCAAACTTTTTGTATATTTTATCTCACTGATCTGATCTGAAGGGTCAGGTTAAAAACTGTACATTTGTTTTTATGTGCAATGGATGTTTGATCGCTCGTACAAATGAGCATTTGTATTTTTATGTGGAATTATGGAAACATTTGTCAAAATATGTGACATTTGAAACTTACTAAAAAGCCATTGCATGCATTTATGGTTGAACGCCTTTTTTATATGTGAATATGATGACATACAATAATTGGATTGCACTGCACTGAACTGGAGTGTTGATTATGATTTGTGTTGCAGTCATGTTCTGATGAAAGTGGAATAAACATTGTTTAAATTTATACCAGTTTCCTTATTTATGAAATATATCACATATGTTGTCCAAATGATTTTTGCACATAATTGTACAGTATCACAATAGATTACAGTTGAAAAAATTAATAACAATTCATGCATATTTTGTCCTCGCTCGATAAACATCCAACATGTTTTATTATGGTCATACAACATTATAAACTCACTTCAAGAGCTAGTATAGAGAATACTGGTTTACGCTTTATAATGACCATCATTCATAAATGGTAAATTTATATTTAAAGCAACTTTATGTAGCTTTTCAACATTAAAATAACAGCTTCTAAATCATTTTGATGGTTCAGTATCTTGTAACAGGGTGAACGGTGTCTCTGTCTCAGCTGTAACTTGTTCCTGCACTATGTAACTTCAGTGTCAGATCATAGCTTACACATATGTTTACTTTTACCTTTTCAACACATAACATTGTTATGATGTAATGAGTTTAATTTGTAGTTAGCAATTACATTACATCTGACACTGTTATACGCCTGTGATTACGACAGTGGTGTCGCGCTCAGAATCCGTGGGGGGTGCCAATTTCTACATAATGTTGCTTTAATTAACTTTTGTTTATGGTTAAAGTTTACTGTTAAAGAACAATGAATTGGGACATTGGGGTATCAGTGCAATTACATTTTCATTGATTTTAGGTGTTTTACATAACGTAGTTCTCATTCATACATTTTAGAGTGCGTTTATTTATTTATAATACATCTATCTAGTGTGTCAAACTGTTCCAGGATATTGAAAATACATTTAGTCATGCTTTCATGTCTATGACCAATGACCATGACCAGTTTCATTGATATTTTTACTTTTTAAAATGTTTTTTATTTGATTTAATTATTCTGTACCCACGTATGAAGTAGTTTTTGATCTCAATGCGACTTCCTCATTAAATATAAAGTATTTTAAAAACTATAAATGCTTCATAAACCATTTATTGAGCAATTGTAAAGGTTTATAAAAATCTCCATCTTTATAATGACCATCCAAGTAATGTTTAAAGATGAACTATACCATATTTATTAACCATTTAGAAATTATTATGTGTGAACAATATCTCAATAAAAGATTGAATACTGATAGAATTTCATTGTTTGTTAACAGTGAAATAAACTTGTTGAATCTATAAATTGACCATTTATCAATAATGGTTATTATAAAGTGTTACCAAATATTTCACATGACTGGGTGCCAGTATTTATTTGTCAGGTCAGAGCAGAGGTCATGTTTGATTGCGACACCTAAAGTGGCAGCTTTTACCACTCAGGTAATGCTGTTATATTGTTTTTCAAACAAAGTCAAATGCATTCAGCGGACTGAGACGGAAGCTGACTAATGGGTTGAGACTAAAAGAGGATATGCTGTGGTCTCTGTGACGGGGGGAGTCACCTGAGAGAAGGCTCCTCAGCTCCACTATATAAGACGAGCACGGGGAGAGGGGACCATGAAACAGCTTCAGAAGCCAAGAGAGAAGCGATCACCGCACTTTACAGTCCCTCCTCTCAGAAGCCCGACAGAAAGGAGCACAGGTGAGAACACTTGGACTCTCTCCCAGGATGTCCTACCTAAACTGCTGTACAGACATATTCTCACTGCGTCTTTTCTTTCTCTTTTTCAGAAGCTCAAACAATGAAAAGCGCTCACTCTTTGGCTGGACTCCTGCTCCTCATCATCATCCAAAGCAGTTGGCAGGTGCCCGACCAGGACACAGACCGAAACTCCATGTACGTATCTTACTATCTTCGAGGGTTGAAGTCTTTTGAAGCATACAAACAGGTTTCAACATAATTGAATGGCTCAGATATTTAAATTTTGCCTCCGAGTGCTCCAGCAGAAAAGCAACTAAACTTTTCATTTTTGTAAAATGTATTTTATCAAGTTTAATTTATTTTCTGCATTAAAACATTTCTAAAGGAAGACAGGCAAAGAATACTTGACAGTTACTTGACATGAGGGGAAAAGGATATTCGCTGTTTAGTCTATATTTATGTCATTTGAAAGTCTGAATAAGAAAACCTGTTGTAAAAATTAACTTTAATTTGTGTAGTATGGATGTTATGTAAGAGGGCATGTTATTATGTTTAATGTACTTATTTCCTTGTAGTTTTATTTTTATATAAAGGCATTTCAACACTTTTGTTTGTAATTCATTCAGGTATAATATGGTCTCTCCTGTTGCTTGTTGGTAAATGTAGTAATTGCAAAACTCAATTTATAAAAGTAGAGACTTTTGAGCTATTCAGATTTTGCAAGCAAGGTTTGCAACTTCGATGACATCAAAATCAAAATATAAAAGAGTGATGACAGACTGTGGAATGTATAAGATGTGATTTATGGATGAGAGCAATGGACCCTACAACAGAGTGTGTCACTTTAAGATTTCTTTTTTTTTTTTATTATTTCTGTTTGCCTTAACGGTAGTTTTTATTGTTCTTTATAGCCATTTCCTGCTTTTACCCTCTATTTTTCCTCAATGTTTGCATTGTACCTACAGCTTACACATTGCGACTCTAAGTTTGAAAGGTGCTCTATCAAAAAAAAGCTTTACTTACTTTATTTACTGTCCTTAACCCTAATTATCTCCGCTATTTCTAGGCTACTGGCTGAAAACTCCATGTTGACTGAACCCATTGAGCTCCCAAACATGAAGAGACACTCAGAGGGAACATTTTCCAACGACTACAGTAAATACCTGGAGACAAGAAGAGCGCAAGACTTCGTCCAGTGGCTGAAGAACTCAAAAAGGAACGGGTGAGTGTGCCCTTTCCTTACTTTATCTCAACAAGTCATACTTTTGTACGAATCAGATTAAATATAGTCAAGTTTTCCTACTTAAGTTTGCTGTATGCCTCTGGTACTGTATCAGAACCATTTCTGTGGCTTTAAATCATCTCAAGCTTATCTCAAAATCAAGTTTTATCAAATTATGTGATTGTAACTCGCCTTTTGCAACACAGCTGCATATTGAAAAATTGTGACTAAAAATGTATCTGTTTCCACAGGAGCCTATTTAGACGCCACGCAGACGGCACTTACACCAGTGACGTGAGCTCCTACCTGCAGGATGAGGCAGCCAAGGAGTTTGTGTCCTGGCTGAAGACCGGCCGAGGCAGGAGAGACTGAACACGTCAGCTCCCCGAATGATGCAAACAATTCACACTGACTCTGTGCTATTACATGTTTCACAATCTGTGCTAGCCTCTTTTTCTCCGTCATGCTATTAAATTCTGTCGGCCCCTTCAGCGGTTTGGAGGAAATGTTGTCATTACGCTAAATCTCATCATCTGTTTGAAAAACGTGTCTTAATCATAAAACGCTTTGTGAATTTTTACAGAGATTTCACGTCACGATTACATTTCTTTCCCACATTTTCATCATCACGTAAATTTGTAAGAGTGCATTACAATCACATTACTGATCTCTGTAGATGGTCTCATTTTTCTTAATATTCAGACAAGAGTCCATATTTAGTTTTCAATAAAGAAATGTGTACAATCTATGAGTTCCCTCTTTAAAACATTTAATTCGTTCTGAAATATATGTCTAACGAGGATCACTCTGGCAAAGAGTAACGTCCGAGGGTAAACATCTATTATATAAATAATATTTTACTCACAGGATCTACCTGTTAATGTCCACCAAGAATTGAATTAGATTTTTGGCCTTAGCTGTAGGGTGACAGGAAATGGGATGGGGGGGGCGACACATCTTTCTTCATAAATCTACATGAAGATGATGTTTAAGTCACAGGGTCCACCTGTTAATGTCCACCGTTTTCATGCCTTTATTTGACAGTAAAGTTGAAGAGTGACAGGAAATGGGATGGGGGAAGCTGTGTCCTCCCCACAGCGAGGACACAGCCTCCCATCCCATTTCCTGTACATGGGGGTGCTCGATCCACTAGTTGAGGTACTGGGGCGCTCCAACCAAGAGTAGAATTTAAAAATCATGGTAATATTAATGGATGACAGTATTTTCAAGAAACATATTTTACATAGTCAACTGGTAAATGATTATTTTAAGGTTCATCCAGTTTGATTGTTAAAATTACTGTAAATTCGTGACCATGAAACCACTGTTTTTCCTGCCACGCTCTCCTACTCCTACTGTTCACGGAGGCTGAACGGAAATCAATAAACACGTCACTCTCCAGGGAGAAATGCACCGTGGGATCTCTACCAGGTAACAGGATGATGTGTGTCACTTGTCAGCTGTTTGCCGGAGAGGGATTTCTCAGTGTCGCTTCTGACAGCTACGCCAAGGAGGGTTATGCTAAAGGAAAAACATGAAATCTTGTCAATCAATTCAAACTGGTTGGGAACAATGTCTGGGTCGACACCCTCCAGCTCCTCCTGGCTCCGAGACAAAACAGTAATTCACATGAGCCTGCAGCTTGACATGCTTTGGGATGTGCCCACCTCTCCGAGCTGTCATCTGCAGCACATCAAACCATCTGTTGATTGCAGGAACCTCTGCCCACTTCAGTCTATTTGTAGGCCAAATCTCAGGGGGCTTATACACTGGACATTTGTGCTTGGCAGCATTGATAACTGGTGTTTCCATCATGTCATCGCATAATAAAAGAATCTGTGACAATGTTCAACATCTTTTGGTATTGCTGTAGAATGAGAGAACAAGACAATGGTTACCTCATGCGTCTTTCCTCTTACCTGTGGTGCCATTTATCCAGCTAGACTGTTTTGGCGAGGGTTGTTGAGTTTTGGAGATTTGGATTGGATGCTAGCTAATGTTCACATGCCGCACCCTCAAAAGCACCAAGTCTCTTGTGGTTGAAAGATCGGTTGAAAGAAAATAGTTTGTAAAGGAAACTGCTCACAACACATACTGTGAATTACAGGTATCCGGGTCGAGATTTCTGGAAAGAGATACATTGCTGTCGAGAGGGCTGACATCTCTCACAGGCCATATATCCAAAATTTGGCAGCTCACACGGAAACAATCTAGATGGATGAAAAGCCCTAAATGTGAGAGGAAAAATATGTCTTTTTTGGTTGTATCATGAAATCGTGTTGATCATCTTTAAGCAACAATAAAGTCACAGTGAGTTAACATCATTAGCGTGCAATATGTACGAATTCTAGTTGTAATTGAGATGACGTCGATGTACTGTGGAGCAGAGATATCAACTGAAGTTAGCATGTTAGCCAGCTAGCCTGGCCCCATCCCGGTCCAAAGCTCCCCAAAGCTGGTGCTCCAAGCTGACTGCTAGCTGCACAGCTAACAGAGCTAACTACTACTACCTACAGCATGTGGCAGTTAGCAGTTACTCTGGTGAGATGCTGCCCATATTTGTTTTGAGTATAAAGAAGTGGCAAATTTTTACATATTGCACCTTTAATTAGCTCTTCAGGACAGGGCAGGAACAGATTGCAATGGGTAATTTAAACCTCACCTGTGGACGCAGCGTTACGGTCGAGTGTATGTGTGACAGTAACATACAAGACAAACAAGACAGTGGTCATAGAAATGTATTAAGTCAAAATAACATTGACATGATACACAGTACATAATGAAATCATACAATATATCTTTAGAAATAAACTCTGTTATTCCAGCTTCATTGAACTCTTCAGGCGTATTAAATGCCATAATGGTAAAAGCTTTTAAATGTTATGATTCACCAAACTTTATACAAGCATTAAAACCAACAATATAAGCAATACATCAACACCAAGAGGCAAAATACTGCAAGTCTCTGTTAGGATACAAACATATTCCACAAAATATAGATAATATAATATATAGATAAATAATTGCTTGCATAAATAGAGTATTGACATTCTGACAAAAAAAGTGCTATTGCATTTGGTTCTTGAACGATAAACATACAGTGTTGCCCTTGATCAGTTACTTTAAAGCAATCATTCCTGTCAGACAACATTATTACAAGGTAATCAAAGCAGTCCTGGCTGATAAAAAGACATCCACAGGCTGATATGTACTTTACTTTTCACGTTAAGAGATTTCTATATATTTACGTATGGCTTTGAAGGACATTTTTTATACGGTTATGGTCAAGAATGATCATGGGCTTTTAAAATACTTCATATCTAATTTCACATCATATCCAATGTCTATAGAATTATAAGGAATCTGTATATAAATAAATAAAGGGTTGAAGGAATATGTTTATATGATGGTATTTCAAAATACAAAGTGTATAAAAAGACTTATACAAATTGATCCAAGGACAAAAACTGGAAAACAGTCTCTCAGTAAGACCAACCTTTTACATTTTGGTAGTTTACATTCAGTGTGAGCGATACAGTAACCAGACTGAGAAAGTCGAAATTTGACAGGAACAATACAAGAAAGTACCAGCAGGAGGTTTAATGAGTTCATGACATTAGATTATTCACTTACACACAGAGATTTACAAGACTAAACTTAAAGGGTTGAAACACTGCAGCATTAAATATAGATTTGTTTACAAAAACACACAGAATGACAAAGACTCACAACACTGTCCTCCGTCTTCTTCATCGAACATGTCTCATCGTGCACACCAGTTGTTGTGAAATACTGTGAGTGAACTGTCAGCACCAAGAAAGAAAACACAGATGTGCAATTAGCAGACATGCAGACTGTATACCAAGCATGTATTGTCTTTAAAGGGGCACCATGTAGTTCATGAGTTGATATTCAAAATCATTTTAATATTTAATATTTACAATATCAATGAGGTAATGATACAAACTCTGACATATGTATTTGTGTCCATAGCTGAACAAACAAGCTGTTCTCAGAAGAAAATAAAGAAGCTAGAAAAGTGGCAGGGTCCGCCACATATAAACAAAGTAAAACAGTATGAAATTGTGTTGTCCTTTCAGTTTGTTCATTCAGTTTATTCCGGCATGACAAAAATCAGTCAATGAAGATGTTTCTGTCCAGATTAAAATTTCTTCCCCAAAACTACGCAGTGCACCTTTAGTTGTTTAGTTAGTTTAGTTTAGTTAGTTCGTTTAGTTTGTTGTATATATTATTATAATTTATAGTATAATTTGCACTGTATATATACATTGTATATATCTTGCTTTCTATTTATGTTATATACATATGAGTGTTTTTTTTGCAGAACCACTGCTGCTGTGACAAAATAATTTCCCAGTCTGGGATCAATAAAGTAATTCTATTCTATTCTATTCTATTATTCTCAAGAAGACTTAGCATAATGTTATTCTTAACTGAACCCCTTGAAACCCAATCCCATACACACCTTCAGTTTTTCCCAATTTATTTCACTTGAGAGTTAATAAAAGCACAGTTCATTTTGACTTTCCCTCGAACAGGCATTTTTTTTTATTATCCAAGTAGTTGACATTTGGCATTCCCTGTAGATTTACATGTTTTTGTTT
This sequence comes from Spondyliosoma cantharus, assembly GCA_900302685.1. Taxonomy (NCBI): domain Eukaryota; kingdom Metazoa; phylum Chordata; class Actinopteri; order Spariformes; family Sparidae; genus Spondyliosoma; species Spondyliosoma cantharus. The sequence continues at coordinate 35,691 of OMLP01015206.1, read as the reverse complement.
ATATCTTTATATAGGTTTGGGCTTTAGCATTTTGTAAGTACAACCACATATGTAACCCATAAATTAGTGAGCATTAGAGGGTGCTGAAGTCTCACCATAATGATTTGTTGCCTCAGCTGTTGGCATTCCAAGTGTTTCCAAAAGAACCTTTTGACATTTCATCTGTGATATTGATGATGGGTATCCCTCTGCAACAAGAGAATCATAGTAAATTAATAAAAAATAAGAAAAAAAATGTACATGTACATGTTAGTATTATATCACTCACTTGTACCCTTCTAATGGCACTTGCACTCCTCCGTCATCTTCTGCCACTATACTCTGCTCCTCCTCCTGCAATTGAATAAAACACAGCTTAAACGCACGTGAATATTAATACGATTAAATAAAAATGGACTAACATGTTGTTAAACAGCACAAAGCTATTTGCTCATGAGAGCGACAGCACCTCTTCAGCATCCTCAAGCTTCTTCTTCTTGCTCTCTGGCATGAGGTCGTCCAGCCAGCTCAGCTCTCTCTTGGTGAAGAAACAGTCCATGAGCTTCCTGATGAACACCAGAGCCAACACCTGCAGAACGCAAAACGTTAGAAAAAAATTAGTCACTGTGCTGAAGAGGTGAATGGATTGGTGGATTAATGTAGATGCAAAGTCACGTCGAGACCACCGCGAGACCTTATTTCAGAAAATAAATTATAGTGAAGGGAGAGAGACAATTCATATTTTTGATCCCGTTTGAATTGTGCCATGAATTACACATATGGTGTTTGTCATTTTAAGATCACCTCAAGAAAACTAATAAAAAACAATCAAATATAAGACTGTGAAAATATGTATTTAGAAATTTCAATCTGACAAACATAATATGTATGTTTCATAACTCAGTTCAAACGGGATTAAAAATGTATCGTCCTTCCTGATGACGAACACACAAATATTGTCCAATATTGTCCAGTTCTACAATGTATTTTTTTCTATGTTTTATAATTTTCCATCTCTTAGGTGAAACTTATGATTGTTATTACTGAGACTATTATTATTCTATTCCTCACTATTTTTGGATGTGAGATGGTAGAGGGTGGGAGGAGGCAGGGCTGGAAAAAAACACCAAACCCTGGATAAACAAACACTCCCATTTGTGTTAAATGTGTAATTATGTGTTTTTGTTCCTTCTGATAAAATATTAATGAAAAAGAATGTGTTAAAGTAAGGCTGTAACTAACAAAACTTCCATAACTAACAGCTTCATTACATCAAACAAAGAGAGGAATACTGCTTTGGTAAAAAGGTGATGCTACCACAAGATGTAACGTGGTTACCTCCAATAGCTGTGTTAATCACAGTGTACATAGAAGGTCCCAAACTGGCCCCAGTAGCTAAATAAAAGCTGTATTATGACACTGAGCCCTGCTAACACCTAAATCAGTAATTGTAATTGGACTGTTTACGTACCATCATGGGAAAAACAATGGCCGCCTTGGAGGTCTTGATGACCCAGAGCATAATCAAACAGGTGAGCTGGATGATGGTGAAGAGGTGCACCTTCCGCAGAGGTACGTGTCGTAGGTAGATGAAGTCTGGCTGGTGCTTGGCCGGCATCCCAAACAGTGTGAGACGGTCGTAGAACTGCAGAAGATAAATGACAAGTGATTCTTAAGTCTGCAGTATCTGACTTGACCACTTGGGAGCAGCATACACAAGTTGTGAAAACGTCATTGACATATCATCACCTTTATCATTTACACATTCAGCAGTTTCAGAGCAACATTATCGTTCATTTGGACTTGTGTTTGTTTTCATCTAATAAATTATAAGTCCGTTATTTCTCTTTTTTTTCTCTGTTTTTGGTCTCCACCAACTCTTGCAGGAAATATCTGTCTCTTTATCTGCTAAATGCTTGACTCTGTTCACCAGCTTGTCATTAGCTGTTTCTGTCTGCTGTTTGGTGGTGAATAGGTAGTGTTCAGTGGGCTTAACATTTTTACCAAGAGCAGTGAGAGTCGATCAAAACAGTAGGCAAACAACGAGCTGAAACTCTATCAAGTGGCATAAAGTTGACAGAAGCAGCAGACTGAGTTCTCTGCAGGCTCATTACTGCGAGTGACGCTTTTTAATGCATTATCATAAAAAAAATAAAAAAATGACTAGACCCACTAGTCTATTATCTATCTTGACCTTTTGAGAAGGTTCACAACAACCTAAGCACATGTGAAAAAGCGTTCCTAAATGTGTCAAACCCACAGAGAGCAATCCTCTAACTAATTTGTAGCATCTTTAAGGTCACTGTTTTGGCAGCCTTTTAAAACCAGAAAGTTCTGCTAAGCGAAACAGCGTGTCGCCTCCTCAGCATCAAAAACAGCAAACACTACCAAAGCTGGTCGACGAAGTCGGACATCTATTACGCTAAAAGTTAATTGCGTCAGAAGGACACCTGTGCAATAACACTCTTTCGTTTCCCCCAAAAGTATTTCTCCTAATTTAAATATAATTGTCAAAACCAATAATAGAAAGTACTTCAAGAAAAGTGAAGAAAAATAAGCAGCAAACAGGGCAATTAAATAACAGTCAGGTGTTCTGTAAATGCTGGGAACACACTGGTGGCCAATTAACACTTTTTATCTGGGCAGCCAGACAATATGGAGGCGATTCCCTGTCATGGCTACACGGATTATCTGGAGCGCCTACAAATTAAAATTTAACCGCACCGACCGACTGTGTGTGTCTAATCTGAGCCATGCGGATAATCAACAAAAAAACAAAAAAATTAAGCCTGTAAATGTGATAAAGTGTAAGATAATTATGCTTTAAATTTGGGAGTGCAGACCAAAATTAAAATGTGAACTCACGTCTGTGTGAGCATTAAGACTGAGGAACCAAAAAATATGTGTGTGATAAACAATTTACTGCAAAGCGATTTACTGTTAACATAAATTAGTTTCATTAAGACAATCTAAACAACAGACAACAGCAGACAGGTGCTTCCTCATGCAGCGATACATTAAAGCAACACTATGTAACTTTCTGCAGAAAGATAGTTAATTGTTTAGTCTTCTTCCACCTGTACCTGAGTTACTGTAACCACGTATCCTTTGCAGGGTCACGGGGTGCTGGAGTCGATCCAAGCTGGGCTAATGGTGGGGTACGCCAGACCCATGCCCCAATCGTCACATAACAAATCTAAGTCAACCAAACTGAACCATCAAACCGAAGCCATGATACATGACAATCTGAGAATGACATTTCCACAATCAACTATCTCTCTCCAGAATGACTTTAAAAGTTACACAGCGTTGCTTTAAATTCAGTGAAATTTTGAATCATTGTTACCTGAATGCCTTTGAGAGAAGACGCTCCCATGTAAAGGAATACTCCGTACAAGACAGGCATGGGAATGAACTGATGAAGAAGGAAAGTGTTAAGTCAGTAATTGGTCTCATTCAGCCGACCTGTTGTGATGCATTCAATAATTAACCAAGGAATATTAAATGAGGGAGTGACACAAAATGCACAAATAACAAAAAAGGCAACGTCCGACCTTCAGCACAGACGTCATGAAGACAGAGCAGCCCATCAGGGTGAAGATCATGAGGCCGGTGAAGCGCTGCTCTCTGATGCCGAGGAACTTGGGCTGCTCCCCGGGAGCCGAGCACTCCGACTCGAGCTTCAGGCTGTTGACGTGGCTGATGGAGAGGACGGTGGCTGCCACGAACCATGGCAAGCCCATCAGAGAGCACACGCCGAGCATGACCCCCACCATGAACAGATCCAGGTGGTACCCACAGCCTTTCTGAAGGGGGGGGGGAGGGTACGAATAGTTATGCTGAACTTACATGAGCATGTCTACAAGATGTAGATAGCCTTAATAATGCAGTCTGATGTAGTGTTCGTCAGTCAGCTATTTTTATGCAGTATTATGTTTGTATTCCAGTCAAGTCTAGTTGAAGTTGTAATTTCTTAGATGAAAGTTGGGAAAAAACACAACTGGCTGTAACAAAAAGGCGTCTCTTTGGAAACACAACTGTGCAGTGTGCCTGCATATATAAACAAAATAAAGGAGGGAAAAGGACACGAGTACACAGACGCCATTATACAAGCTTTTTTTACAGCACTTTTATACTTGAAAGCACATATGAATACTTTTGTCTGTTGATGGGTGTGCGGTGAGTGTGGAGGAGTGTTGAACATTCTCTCTATTAGTTTTTTCATATTTACTCAAAAATTCAGTTGATCTAGTCTAGACAAAACAATAATTTCTCATAATTTCCTTTTCGCTTTGTTTGTCATGTACTTTAGGCAAACAAAAAATTGTGCTGTTTTATTATAGTTTTAAAAGCATATTGGGCATTGCACAGGTTCAAAGTGAATATGCATGTTCCATGTTTGGATGTTTCCTTAAGATGATATCACCACAGCAAGAGAGCAGACACTTTCTGCAAAGCTGCATTTTTAATCGTCAGCTTTTCATCAGATAATGATACCATAAAATATTTTATTTTCTTAACTATATTTTAGTCTTTTTGTCAGTAAATCTTGCACTTTGATAAAGTCACAGCAGTCACTCCTCTTTGTCTTTCTTAGTCATGAAAAAAAAGGTTAATGGCGAGCATATTTAGTGATAGTTTTCCTTTCCTAAGTTAACGCTTGTCTGCAACTAAAGTTCAAAGCCAGGACGGGAAAGTACCTTGAGTTTGTGCTCCTTGCGATTGATAATGACGGCTGTGATCTGCTGGTCCATGAAGATGAGGATGGTACAGAGCAGAGCTGGGAACACCGTGATGACTGCGGTCCACCAGGGGTTCGGCCCCAGAGGGTTGATGAACCAACCTCGATCATCTCTGGTTGGCTGATTTAAAAAAAAAATGGTTAAACATGAAGCAGCTTGTTGAAAAATTATGTGAGTTTGCAATTTGTTGATAAAATAAATCTGGTGAACAGCTTCTTTTGGGGACTTGCTCACCTTAAACACGCTGGGAACCTGTAGTTTTGGAGAGGGGATCCCTAAGGCGTAATCGACTAGGACCATGGTAAGGATGGTGAAGAAGACGGCAAAGTCACTGATGATTGACCTCACCTGGCAGAGAGGAAAACATGTCATAATGACCTTTAAACATTTCAGATTCATTTATTTTCCTCTGACTTGCTCCCAATGTTGGCCTGCCAGAAGTTTCTAGCAAAACATAAAATAAAAAGTGATTTATTCAATGCTTTTTAAGACTTTAAGACTTTTAAGACTAGACTTTCTCCCACTAAACACATCTGGTGGGCCAATTTGAACTTCATGTCCCCACTTTGGTCCACCATGATTCTACCCAGTGTAACTGCAAACAGGAAACAGGACACTTCTTTTTCCAAATGTCCTTCTTTCTATGATGCAGTACCTACATTTCACCACTAGAGTGTACCACTGCACCATCCACCATCCAAAAACCTTGTTCAACAGCTGTACAAGCTTTGTGTCCATGCTTGGATTATAATGTACCTTAGTGGGAAAGTAATTGCTGAACTTGAAGTTCTTGAGGAAGGCGGACATGATGACGGTGGAGAAGAAGAGAATGACACACCAGAATAGGACGTCAGGAACGTAGGGCCCTTTGGTGCCGCAGGCGCTGCCCACAAACTCCCCACGCTTCTCAATACAGTCCTGAAACAACAGGTAGAGGACACGCGTTGACACTAATCACGTGATGAGCGGTAGATGACACTCATGCGCAAATGGTGTTTATGAGCATCCACAAAAAACTTAACTGAGTATGAAACTATTTGCTTTTATAGTGATTTGCGATGAGTAATCCAATATAATCCAGCCCACATGCCCTTAATCTGCTCTGTTCAGTTTCCTCCATCTGGGAGAGCGTGCCACTTTAAGGTGGAAATGTATCTTTTTTAGTTTGTCTTTGTGTGACTCAATAATATCTGATTTTGTTTAAATACAGAATAAAACCATCGAATGACTGATATATTTTTAGTGTCTTTTCTTTAATTAACCAGGTGGGTGTGGGTAGTACCTTGACCTCAAGCGCTTCCCAGTAGATTTCTGAGGCGGTGACATTGGTGACCTCCCAATACTTCAGAGTACCATTGGTGGGGTCAGAGGGCTCAACGCATGAACATCTGTGGAAGCACATGAACATCTGGGTGACTAAATAATCCCCTCAACTGGCAGAGATTTGCAGTACTTCCAAGAAAATGAACACAGTAATTATTCTCTTTTTTTTTCCTGCTCACGTACGAGTACGTGGTGAGTTTGTCCAGGTTGTTGTTCTTGTTGAAGGGGTAGTGGTCCCCCAGGTGGATGAGTTTCTCCAAGGCCTCGTAGATGAAGATGATGCAGATGAGCGAGGCAAAGGCTTCCTCTGTGAAACGTGTAATGTAACAAACGAGGGAGCTGGCATCTGTGGCCACCAGCATGATGCAGAGGAAAGCCGTCCACAGACCGATGCAGGACCTCAGCGACAGATAGGACAAGCCATACTCCCTTAGAGGAGATAGAAGGGGGAATAAATCGCTGTGAGGCATGAAATCATCTCATATAATGATTGTTTACGGTGGTGGATGACAGGAAGTCATTATCAGAATTAAATTAATTGGTATATGTCCATATAATCAGAATATTTAACGATCTGTAGGAGGACAGATGTTCGAGAGAGGGTTCATCTGAATCCACAGACCCCACCCCCATCAGTGTAATCCTGAAATTATGCATCATGTGTAGACTAAATGAACAGGAAGTTGTAGATGATTTACATAGAACATACTTGCAGAATTTGAATAATATCTTTTCAAACACAAGCACCGGCCCTGTGCTGCCCAGAATGGTGAGCGGCTGCCCGGCGAACAGGGAATAGGCGATTCCAGTCAGCGAGGCTCCGAACAGCGACTCAATTGCACTCTGGGGGAAAAGGGACGGAGAGATTATTGATGGGTGGTTAATTAAAGAAATCCTCACCATGGCACAACTGTTGTCGGGTCTAAGGTTTGCAGCAGTGCACACTGCACAGCCAGAACAGGCACTGTGAACATTCAGAGTGAAGGGGAAAGGGATTTACTATGCGTCCTTCTGTTGCCTCGCCCAGAAGTCCTCCGAAGGTGATAACAGGGGACATGCAGGCACAGTAGAGGAAGAGGAAAGAGGCCACACACTGTAAACTGAACGCGTCAGTGTAGTCGGACAGGTAGTGGGGCGCCTTGCGCTTGATGTCTAGGAGGAGGCCGCCAAACCACCTGGAAATATAAAGACGAGAGAAAATTGTCAGTCGTGTCATTTATTCACATTCCAATGAAATAACAGATATTTTGAAACAGTCATAGAAATTCCAACTGCTGAATATCCAAAGGTACAAAATGAAACACACACACAACACTTTTGGAGAAGCTGACCATCTCACTTTCATGCCATGCCAACCCACGTTTTTAACTTTGAACTTCATTCAAAACTTCATTGCGTGGAATTTTTCACAAGAACACAGAAAGACTGTTAATATGTCTAGCAACAACACAGCATGTCACTGTTTTGTGAGACCCGAATGGCAGATAAATGGATGGGCAATCATCAGTGGTGTATCACACCCCCTCTCTGATGAATATGAGTTGTTACCATGAGGACAGAAGTACAGGGTACCACCTAGTGCTCAGAGATCCTTCACACCTCACACTCTGTTAAAGGAGACCTGTTATACTTCTTCTTTCTCTTTTTCTTTCCTCACAGTTCAATAAAGACAAAAGGTCTAAAAAAGTTAAAAAGGTCAAAGTCCACAACAGCAGAAACTATTTTCTCCTACAGAAAACGCTGCTCCTGAAACGCCTCATGAGTAGTCCCACCTTTAATTCTGTGACTTTGTGACATCACACTATGTCACCATGTCACGCATTTGAATAATTTTTGCCTTGTGGCTAGTTTGGTGTGCAAGAATTGATGTAGCACAGCTGCTCTGTCTCTCAGGCGTGTGTGAGCTGACCAATCAGAGCAGACTGGGTATTAATAAGGGGGGTTCTTAAAGAGACAGGAGCCAAAACAGAATATTTCGGACAGATGGGGGATACAGAGCTGCAGCACTGGACAGAGGGGAGCACTCAGGCTTGTAAACCTGTTCTAGTAGCAACCCAAAATAACATGATGAACCTGAGAATTGAGCATAATGTGTCTCCTTTAAATAATTCCATGTGTAACGTAGTGTGTCACTTGCATTTCTATTCTTTATTGTTGGTGGTGATGTGAAGTACTTTGTTGTTAAATGTCTTCCAAAAGGATAATAAACTAAACTATTCTAATGTTAACCTAACATTATGGCACAACTTCCATTCGCCTCCATGCTCTGATGAAGGCCCTAGGCCGAGACGTTTGCATGTGGGTTGAACAGAATAAATTGGTGAAATTGAGATTAGTCAACTTTGTCCTGAAGCTTTGTGTGTGTGTGCTGACTTTGTACCTTCATGTCCTGATTTTGGTTCAGGAAGAAAACATAAAACACTTGAAGGTGCATCCTCTCAAAGATGAAGTGACATAAATCAATTAACATTTTAACAACTGCAGTCTTAAAAAGATCTATTAGATTGTTTGTCTTACTCTAACTTGCCTTCTATTTCACCAGTTTTCAGCTCCTGCCTGTGACAGGCCTCGCTGATCGAAAGGTCTAGCTGCAAATAGACATCTTGAGGCAGGATGTTTCTATGGAAACCACTTCATAACTACAACTACAGACCAAGTTTATACACGGTTAGCTGGTCAGCCTTACAGTGTGCATTCTGTAGACATTTTCAGTTTACTGGCTTGATTTTAGAAAAACATGACAAAATGTATTGTAGTGTTACTCTCTGGAGGCTGAGTCCTTCAATTATAAATAGATTAAAAGTAGTGACTAGGCTGCATGCTGCACTGACATGATGCATTGTGTCCACAGTTCAGTATGAAGCACTGTTCAAAATAATATTTCTTTACGTGTAGTTAAAGACTTAACGCTCTGCTCCTGCTGATCAGAATTCACTTTACCTTCCCGTCCGCTGCAGTTCTGGACCCCCGTGGCCGTCTTGCTCCTCCTCTTCTTCACCCTCTACTAATCCATTTGGTAAAATGTTACTCTTCTTCCTCCCCTCCTGTTTCACAAATCCAAAACTGTCAGCATTTTTTTCCTAGTACAAATTGAAAAAAAACAAGGCAACCAGCTGTCTAAACTCCGACTGACCTGTGAAGGTACATTCTTCGGTGGCTCTATCCTTATGGAGGGGTCCCACTCTCCCGGAGGCAGGACAGTCACCTGATCGAGAAATTCATCGATCCCGGCGATCAGATCGTTGCGGTCTTTAGCTTTATAGGCAACATCATGGAAAACCTGGAGACAGAAAATTAAGAAAAGCATTTTTTTTTGTTTGCATGTTTAGAGAAAAACAGGTGTGTGGTTTTAGTTTTGGTGGATTGAGATCAAAAAGAGCCAATTGCCTGTCTAAAGGTCCTATAGTTAAAAGATACAAGTTACGTAGTGCCCATTTAAAAGTCCCATATTGTAGAAAGTGAGATGTCTGTGCAACTAATGATCATTATCATTATCTACTGATCTGCTATTTCCCAGAGCCTAAAGTGATATCTTCAAATTGCTTCTATTGACCAACTAACAGTCCGAAATGCCAAAGACTCTTCATTTACTGTCATGAATGATGAAGAAAAGCAGCCGATCATCACATTTAACAAGTTGGAACCAACAAATCCATTATATTTTGTTTGAAAAATGTCAGAAACGATTCATCAATCAGCAAAATAGTTGGCAATTGTGTACTATGTACATGTACTAATCGACTAATGGTTGCACCTCTACCCAAACAACAGTGCTGAACCACTGGCTCACAATTTACCCCCTTTAAAATATGCAGTTTAACCAAGTCAGCTCCTTCCAAAGAGTCTACAACAAAGTGTGGACTGTCAAACCAAGTTTCTGTCTCGGCAATAATAGATGGCAGCCTAAATCGTGGACAAAATAGGAGGACATGAGGGCTGACTCATCGCCAAAAACATGTCATAGAAGCTCTGAGCTGTGTTTCATGCTGAGAAATGTTCCATCACTTCAGGAATTTGTTGAGTTCGGCTGGACTGTGAATTTATGCACAGTGCCCGCCGAAACTCGACATCTGGTTGACATTCAAAACAATTCACCCTCTTTAACGCATTAATGAATAACGTTGTTGAATAAATAAACAAGGTTCTTCAGTGAATTCTTACCTCATCTGTCATAAGTGTTGCGATCGACCGTCCGATCTCATGATACTGAGGCCCTCTGCCCAGAGGCCCTAAAAGAATGAACAGGAACCTAAAAGCAGACAGATATTTTAACGCACAGTCAAATCAAATCTGAATCAGAAATCACTTAGATCCATATGAGAGATTAGAGCAAAAAACAAACAAAAACTCTAGCGTTTAGTATCACCAATAATCACCCACCTACATAACCTGTCAGTGCAAATGTATTTCTTTGTCTTATTAAAACGCCAGACTATAAATATATTTGTTTCAAGCGAGCCTTTTATCATTCAAAGGTGTAATTTGTAATATATGGCAAGAATTCGAAGGTTGCTCCAAAAATACAGGGGGCGGCATGATGTATCACCAGAGTAGCTGACAACTGCTGCTCTTGGCAACGGTAACCATCTTTGGCTGTAGCTAGCTACCATTAGCTAATCAGCACACAGCTCACTTAGCCATGGAGCCAGTTGCGCTAGAATTCACATACATAGAGCACGTAGGCGTGTATAGCTGCAATATTTTCACATCTTACTCTGCAAAGTGACGATTTATTTTGACCAATCCAGAGGTGATTGTTCACAGACAAACAGGGACTGTGTTTGTGAGCTTAAGTTAATTTGAATGATGTGTGTTTTACAATGACTTGACAAGGAAATTAAACTTAAAGACAAACTTGAATTCTGAAGGTGTACAGTTGTATTTTTCTGTTTGTTAAGGGAAGGAGGTGCAGGACTGTTTCCTTCCTTGACATTTGGTGAGTTTGTTCTGTTCATTTAATAAGCTGAAACTTGTGAAATGTCGGGACTGCCACGGGCGCATGTCAGCTGAAACTCACCTCTTGCCGTACAAATTGTTATTCCAAGACAGGACAGACCGGAATTAGTGGGTCAGCATGTTAACTTCTGCAAATATCTTTGGGTTGGCATCCGACCCAAGCTGCCATATCAGATGGAGTCTCAACAATCAGCTATCTTTCTCCAGGAAGTTTCATTTTGTTGCTTTAATAAGCCAACAGAGTTAGATCTGTTGGAGACCTTGCCAGATTGCAAGCAAAAAAGTATGTTTTGCACACCTAGATATGAAGACTAACAGCCACAGCCTTTGAGAGGAGGGTGGGAATCACAAGAAAGTCGGCACTCGCCATAGTAGCTCGCTCTCTCACCTGCCTGCGTGCAGACAAGCTTTATTTGTGGATTTTGGAACCAAACTGACAGAAACTGCCTTTAATCCCTGCACATTACTGGGTATCAGACGGGGTTCAGCAGGATAAATAAGAGATATTTCTGACAGATTTAGCTGAATCAGTATCATCTGCCGTAACCTTGTGGCGATGGGGACTTCTGCCAGCCCGCTGAGCAGGACCGCCGGCGACAGACGTACAAACGCCACCACCGGCTTGTTCAGAAACTCCAGCTCTCCCACTAAGACATTACAGGCCTCGGCCCCTGGCGGGATCTTCTTCATGAAGTGAAGGTCTATCTGAAAGAAATGCACACGGTACAGTGTTAAGAGTGTCACATAAAGGGCCTTGACACCCTTTTCTCCTTTAAGCTTATCTTCTAAGCTGCTTTGACTGAGAGCAAGCTTTAAGAAGAGATCATTCATGTTCAAAAGTGCATTCTATAAATAAGTCATTATCACGTGCGCTTATCATCGCATTAAACCCTTAAATGTCATGGTTTGACTTGACTCTGGTCTAAATGTAATCCAGCTGCTCGGGCACTGTGTGTAATATTCAAATACATCACAGATGTGTCAGAATGAAATATTACAAAAGATTACGAAAACATACATGTTAGTTTGACCTGTTGCATAACAACAATTCATTAGGATGCTGTATCTTTTATTTCCCACCAGTGCGATGCCTAAAAGCGTATAAAAGCTGACCCTGGATCTGATCCTCTTACAGTAGCTTTATCTGTTATCCACTCTTTGATGTAGTGCAACTGCATTGTACAGATTTTGGGGGAATATTAAGAGGTGTTGATTTTTCAGCGTTAATTATGTGGAGTTGACAAGTGTCGCCCGGAGTGTTGTTTGTTCCTTCATACAGTTCATATGGCTCCGAAGAACATTTTTAATATGCTGATCGTGACTTACATAAAACATGAGTATGGCAGATAACGTGTGTATCAAGGAAACAATAATATACAGTTAATAATCACGTGCTGCAGCCGTGTTATTGTAATGTGTAATAAAAGGGCTGCTGTGTAGATTGGTGCGTGATTCGGCCGTATAAGCAGAGCACATTTTATAAATGTTTCGGTGAAAAGGACAAAGTACATGATGCAGTTCAAACGCTGACCTCGACATGAGGTTAAACGCATACAAATTATGCAGGAGGATTTGGTCTTTGTGTCTGCCGCATGTGGGTGTCATGAGGTTATCATCAGTGCTGAATGACTTTTATCATACTTACCATGGTTATAATCTTAATCCCTTACTAGATGACCGTCGCACCAAAGCATGCATTTGGTTTGCAGGTCTGTCACTCACTCACTCACTCACTCACTCACTCACTCGCGGATGGTAGTTGTGGGTGTGTGTGTGCTGGTGTGTCACTTGCTCACAGGCTTGTATACATGTTTTGCTCATAACAGAGAATAAGTGAGTAAGGAGCCATTGTTATAGCCGTTATTTGAGCATTTTTTCACCCAGTGTTAGCTGCATTATCGCAATGAATGTTGTAAAGTGAAAGTGTTTTTGTGTGTGTGTTTACAATAAATCCTTTTATATTCAGTTTATATTCAGTCTATATACACAGATAAGATAACATCCCTCTACATTAGCTCTCTCAGTGGCTCGTTGTTACCTTTAGATGGTGCAGCAGTGACCTTTACAGTAATACAGCAACACTGACCTCCCGTTCATTGTTTAACACACATACAAATAATAGTAGGCTCATATCTGTCAAATATGACACACTTTTAGTGAGAATTATATTTGGGCTACTGCTACTTAGACTTAGACGACTTTATTGATCCTTTTGGGAGGTTACCTCCGGGGAATTGATATAAATAAATATGACAAAAAAAACACTGTAGGAATAGAAATAAATATATCCGTGTGTGTATATATTATATATAAACTGTACACAGATACACAGTATCTGATATGGTTATGTTATTGCACATGATTATTGTAAAAGGCCTTCAGTCTCTCTGCTCATCTGTTCGCCCTCCTCCCCCCCAGTAAGGAGTTGAACAGTTTGATGGCACGGGGGACAAAGGAGTTCTTCAGTCCTTTTGTGTGGCTCTTTGGAAGGAGCAGCCTGTCGCTGAACCGGCTCCTCCGGCTGCTATATACAACTATATCATGACAGCTCCTCATAATTAAACCAACTCTGATTTAAGTCCAGTCAGTCCCTTTTTGACACCGATGCAGGCTCCCTAATAGGTGCAATATATAAGATTCCTTCAATGAGCTGGTGAATTCGCCCGGAGACAGCTGGGATTGGCTCCAGCAACAAAACCCCGCAACCCCATAAAAGGGATAAAGCGGTTATGGACAATGACAACTATTAACATAATGTCAAAAAATACATATATTGTGTTGCCGAGGTATGTACTGAAGCATGCTAACCAGCTAGCCCTGACCCATGCAGGTCCAAAGCTCCTGTAATAGCGTTGTAAACACAAACACTCCCCCAATTCTCCAAACTCGGAGAGTCGAATGCTGTAATCTGAAGATGTCACTGAATGTACTGAATATATTGCACCTTTAAGTAAAGCACAAGTTTTCAAACATTATGCCCATAACGTGAGAAACACAGTACTGTATGTATTGCAGTGTGTTGACTATACCTTGCTAAAGTCCACAGAACTGTTATCTCTACTGGCATCTCCTTTTCCATCTGGACCCGCTAACTGACATTGGGAGGACGACATCTGATCTGAATAGTACAGACAAGAGAATTATGAGTCAAAGTCAGAACTTTGTTCAACATTTCAGCAGCTGATGATTTCACCAATTATAATGAGACTGACAAAGTATAAAGAATATCTCTACAAAGGAAAAACAAAAGTGAGGATCACACAGATCACAGGCTTTTACGCGCACGTGATTACTGCCAAGATGCCTGACAGGTCTGGCTTAATTTCTGTGTGCAGTAAACAGCAGGGTCAAAAAATTAACACTAATTATAGTGCTTAATACGCTCACAAAGCAGGATGTGGAGCTTATCAGACACTGTTGCTTGGAAATTAGCTTGAAAATGCCACACCAGTGAAATAAAATTGCTCATGATGGGCCACTAAGAGTCTTAGCAAACTAGAAAATGATTTATCAAACAGTTTGGTGAGCTCCGCGTAAGTAATTTTGTCATGTGGTTTTGGCAAACCTGAAGCTTATAAAATGTACAGTAGCTGGCAATGAGATTGGCAAGTAGTGATTCCAATTAGAAGCCTCTCTTGGACTAAATTTAGCCCAAAATTCAACCAAATAGTTCTTGTACTGTGAAGATCAACAGAAAAACAAATTTGTATATTTATATAACGTACTTTTGAATGTTGTTTTTTTCATCTTAGCTCAATGACTTCAATCCAACAAAAGCAACCTATTTTGAGCTGCCAATATCAACACGAATCATGAGAATTCTCCCCTCCACAATATGTTATTTAAGTATGGTAAAGGGACACGGGCATACTGTTTAAACCAGCACCTGTTGGCTTCAGTGAGGCTGTGGCAGGTGGGTGGGCAGATGGTGGGTAGAATCAGGAATCAAGAAAAGATGGGAACATACGCAAGTTAGGACCATATGCTTAAGACACATACACACATATTGCAGATTTACAAAGTATCCACATTTAAACACAACTGACCAGGATCCAGTTAAGGAGTGGTTCCCAGCCTTTTTGAAATTGCACCCCATAAAACAAAAGTTATGTCGACTTGGGACCCAAGATGTCAATATGTTGTAAACAACTTAAACCAAAGACTCATTGTTCCACAGCGACCTCTTCCACAGTCCCTATCACTGGGTTGGGGATAATTTCAAGAGGGACCATCGAGGGTAGGGTTAGTGCTGATGGATAATGGCATTGTTGATTGCTGACGGTCACTGACCACTTAGCCCTCTACCACCGTAACAGCATGATTTAGTCCCTCATCCACCACCACTAGAGAGCACAAGATGGTAGTTTGTGTGAGTTGCAGAAAGGCACAAGTTGTCGCCCGTTATGACAAAAGGGAGAGAAAATAAAAAGGAGCTGTTGTTGTTGGTCAGTTCACTACATCTCTGGGTCCTGTTTTTTATTTTCTTTCAGTTGTGCCATTGTTATTTTCTCAATTGCTTTCTTAGTAAAGCTACCAGGCTAATGTTATTTCAAGCTTTAGAAGCTAAACACAACCAACTTATGGAAAGACCCACCTTAGGTGGCCTTGATTGGCTTGAACAAATAGTGAGATTCATTAACAAAGTTCTAAATCAAAAAATCTAAATGAAGGCAATAAAAGAAAAAAAAGGCAAGCGACAAAATTAGGCAAAAGAGTAAGGAAAAACTACGAAAACAAAACTAAGAAAACCACATGGAACACAGAGGACATGCAAGCGATCACAGACAGGAAATATAGATTAACCAACTAAGAGTACGTAAAAATACAACACTTCAATAAACAGGGACTAATTAACAAATAAAATGAGTGGACAAGACAAAGACAGGAAGTGCAAGGTAAGGAGAGAGCCTACAAAAAAAACAGGACATAACTGAACTAAAAACCAAAACCTTGACATCAACAGCTTTATGGCCCTGGCACTACACCTATGTACTAAAATACATCCATCATGTTTTTCGACAGGAGAAGAACAGAAAAAGCGGTACAGTTCAACTGATAGGTGCCTTCTTCCCCTTCCTGGGACAGTTTGAGTTAGTCTGCTGGCAGACAAAAGGGTGAGAGATCGGTGATAGATTAGAATGAGGTCAAATAGGTTGGTGTGTTAACCAGGGAAACTAGAGCTCAAAAACTGTCAGGACCTTGCAAGAAAAACACTGGGATCATCATTTCCCCACAGCTCTGTGTGCATATGCAAGTCAACCCGATGTTTTTTATCAGTCCAGATTATGCCTAAAATTAGCTAACTTGATTAATGTAATACTTTTTATACATTTTTGCAAAGTGAAAGTTTGTCAGCATAATTTTCCAAGAATGCTAACATAATGTATAATGTATGTCATTTATCAAAAGATTTCACAAAACTAGTTAAACACCTGGCAGGCCAACCTCCTCACTAATTTGTCGACATGTATCATTTGTCATGTTCTTTGTCTAAATAGACAAATGCTTCATATAAAAAAGGATATAATGAGCTTCTCTGAATAATGGGATGACATTGTCACATGCCAATCCACCCGACTCTAATTGCAGTTGTCCGATTTTCTTACCATTCTTGTCCAGGTGGAGCTCCGATGCCCGTCGACCCATGTCGGCAAGTGAACGTACAATGGGCAGGCGGTTAGCCAGCTTCTTCTGGTTCTGGTGATGATGCTGCTTCAGTAAGGTTTCCCGCACTTTCTTTCTGAGCGGGTCTCCCAGAGGTGCGTATAACTCCTGGTGGTCCAAGACCATGTCTATGGTAGACACAGTCATGTTATTCATGTTCCCAGTTTCAAAGAGACTGTAAGTTAATTTTCCCAGATTACAAACTCATCACAGGGTTAAAAATAGCTCCTTGGTACATGAAATGACAAGTAAGCCCGGTGCAATTTAAGCTTGTTTACATACAAAATGTAGAAGCCACCCAGGCAACATTTTCTGAGTTCAGCTGTCTTGAGTTGACAAAAAACTGTAAATCTCATTAAAGTAGTTACCTGCAATCTCTTCAATGCTATTTGCCCTCATGTCGAGCAGCACGGTGCTGTTGATAATGCAGCTCCGCAGCTCAAACAGGCTGTGCAGCGACAGAGTGGCTACATAGGGTTTGCTCCAACGTTCTCCCCCGTCCTCTACATCCTCCTCGAACTTCAGCCACCTGGAACAGAAGTTTCAGTTTCAGTCAAGAGAGGCCAGCAGACGGCAAACTGTCCAGCCATCTGCTCAAGCTGCAATAACAACACTCACATTCTGGGTCCATCTCAGCCTCACATTTAGCTCTAATATCTCTTACTCTCTTTCTCAGTTTAACTCATTTACTCCCTTTCCTTATTGCCTCTCAACAGGGTATCACTATAAATAAAATATGTCTGATTTGCCATTTTAACTGAAGACCATAATTCATTTGATAAATAAATTCCATGCCTTCATCAACATCGACAATTATCAAAGAAATTCCCCCCTCGCAGTTACACCAGTGAAATGCAATTAATATAATGGCGACACAAACATTGCACTCACAGCCACATCATTCATCAGTATGAGTGGGATCATGACCACGGCTGTCCATTCAATCAGAGCTTTGAGTAATGACATGCAGGTCATGACTGTGTGTAGATGCTATGTTGATGTCACCAGGGTCTGGCAGTACCTGGCACTTTCCCTCCACTCAGAATCCTCTCCATCCCTCAGACAGATTTCATCCATCTCCGTGAAGAGGTCATGAGGAATGTGCTCCTCGTCATCATCCTCAGTGCCGAGCAGGAACTGCACTCTCTGGGAGGGAGTGTCTGTGAACACAAGGAGCGTTTCTGGTCATATGAAGTATAGATAATCAGCAGAAATACTATTTTTGGGTTATAATTAATGTACGTCTATGATTGTGGCGATGTACCATAAAGAGGAGACTCTCTACCCTCCACCAAGGTTGGGGCCCGCTCACTGAGCCTCTTCTTGTGTTTGTTGCCATGGTGACGGTGCCTGCGATGGCTGCGGTGCCTGGTACTGCCCAGCGGGACGTGGACCCCGATGTAGAGAGTCCTGTGGCCTGGGGACAAATCACACACTGATTAGAGGAGGATCAACCTGTGTGTGTGTGTGTGTGTGTGTGTGTGCGCGCGCGCGCGCTTTCAGAAGCTTTACAGATAATCATTATGATTTCGCTGATCATGGTTTAACACTACGTCTTTGTGTGACATTAAGCTTTATATTATTTATTATGGGTTTCTGAGTGTTTTTACCAGGATGAAGGGCATCTCAGATAAAATGTAATAATGCGAACTGCTGCAAGTTAATGCACCATGCCACGTGTGCATCAAATTAATACCACCTGTTATAGCTGTTCACTGAAACATACTCAAAATGACCCTGCCAACACAAAAAGTATGGTTATTCAACATTTGGTTCGGTTAAAAGATAAAACGACAAAGGAACTGTTGTAAAAGATAAATCTTAGGGTTAAAAGGTTATTTTCTTTCAACATCTCTATTTGGAGAATATCTGGAGAAGATACTTTGTTTTATTGTCTGGTCATTTCTAAAAATATCAACTGAAAGAGTAAGAAGCCGCAATAATCTACGCTATCACCATTGTGAAAAAGCTATATTTGAATTAGTCGACTTCATGGTACAAAAAAACACTTAAGTATTTTGATCTTTTACCAACAAACATTTAATGAGTAAATCAATGTGGGCTGAAAGCAGCTCTTATGAAAAATCATATCTAAATAGTGTTTAAGTACAACAATTTTACTTACTGGCAATGTTGTTAAAAGAACCTAAAGTAAAGATATCATGTTACAATATTACTTTTGTAAAAGTGAAAGTCACCCATATGAAGAGCTTGAGTAGTTGTATCTGATATCAAATGTTCTCACCTAAGTATCAAAAGTACTTTTTGGTAATAAATGTAAACTTATGTGTAAATTATGGGTCAACCTGTTATTAGCCTGACCAATTATCGTATTCAATATTTTTCTGAACTTGATTCTTATTAATGAAATTTAAATATGCACTTTTGTTCAAATGCAGTCTGCAATCTGCAAAGTAACAACTTACTAAAGTTATCAAATAAATATAGTGGAGTAAAAAAGCACTGAAAAATGTCACATAGCATAGCATAGCATAGTATAGTATAGCATAGTATAGTATGGCATGGCATAGCATAGCATAGTAATAGTATAGTATAAAATAGCATAGTTTAGCATAGCATAGTATAACATAGCATAACATAGGTATAGTATGTCATAGCATAGCAGCGTATTGTAAAGCATAGCAGGATATTATACAGTAAAACAAAATACTTAGGCATATTGCTTGTAGTTAGTGCAGACGGTTTTGACAAGCGAAGTGTGAATTTGCAGCTCAAATACATGATGTGTAAAATGTAATGTTGTTATTATGTAATAATGAGGGATTTACATTTTCATCTACTGTATTCATTTCTAAATCACGTTGCATATTCTAGAGGATGTGTGAATCGGTGTTGTCTGGCTGTTAATTCACGCATCCGTTCTTTTTTAGCATTTCAATGCACGGCTACAGTCTGTGTATCCACGTTTGTGTTTTGCAGGTACGAGACAGCGCGAGTGAGTGAGAGAAAGACAGGGAGAGCATGTCTGTGTTTGCACTCGTAAGTCAGCCCACTCAGCTCACTGCAGTATGACATGAAGACTCAGTCAACCACGAGCTGTACAGTACTCTCCAGGATGACTGCCACAGCTATGCCAAAACGCTGTGTTTATGCATGGCAGGAGTAATTAACTGAGGTATTCTGTATTTGGTAGACTATTTCAAGTTTAAAACCCAAACACTCCTTTACCCACGCACAGGACATAGGCAATATTGCTATTTGATAAGCCAACCTAAATCACAATCTCTTTTGTAACATGTGCACGGCCTCACGCAGGAATTGGGGGATTAAAACTGCCCAGAACAGCATTGGTACCCATCTCCTGAGCATCAGTGATACGGGTGAAGTATCTACACCGTTTTTTTCTTTGTGTGTCTCCAGATACAGATCAAAAAAGCTGCCGGCCTTAAGTAACCCAAAGTTGTTTGTATCTTTGTTTTGATTGTCTGCGTTTTTCAGTGGTTATGAAATTACCGATGCAAACTCTGCTCACCCACAGTTTTCTACCTCCCACTCTGCTCTTATCGTTTAACTATGAAAAAAGCTGACAAGAGGCAGGCAGCAGTTGCAAGGACGGAGTAGGCGGTCTCAGCTGCAGCAGCCCTCAACTGCTTGAAGCCCTTTTTTTATTCCAGATGCGTTCATGGTCTGTCCACGTACCTTCAAGATCTTCTTTCTCGAAGTTAGTTCCCTGCTGGCTTCGCATTCCTCCTCGGTCCACCACGGCCTCATCATCACTCCTCTGTTGGACACGCACAAACACATTTTCAACATCATAACATTATAAACATTATTCAGCTTTATCAACAACTCATCTGGAAGTGGAAGTCTTTCAGTACACTAATGTATCCTGAACATAGGATGAGATAATGTTTGTTGACTTGGTGTTGCCTCACAGTCGAGGGCATTATGAACAAACACATTAACCAACCTCATAGCACAGTTGCCACGGTTACTAATTGCACATCTCATCTTGAAGAGGAAAAATATCATCTTAGTCCAAACAGAAAGCTTTTCATTATGGGAACAATAAATTACCAACCTACAGTTCTGGTCAAGGTGTTTCCTTTCCAGTGACCTCATAGGACGCAAGCTAAAAAGGTGAATCACTGCTTGACTTTATTTGCAAAAAGTTAATCAAAGTAAAATGTATTCTTCTTAAATGGCCTTTTTTTATTTTTCAATTTAATTTATCCTTTTTCTTCTACCGCCCACTTATCAAGTTACAGCAACACGTTACACTTGTTAAATAGAGGAGAGTGCTAAAACAATTCACCAGGCTTTATTTGATGTTATGGAGGCTATCGAAACAGTATTTCCCATGTTTTGACAACAAGAGAGAATATGGATTAACCTCTAAAATGTCATTAAAGGAGACATATTATGCACATTTTCCTCATTTTATAGGTTCATAATTTTATTCTAGGTTAATACTGGAATAGGATTACATGATTTAATGCTCAAAAAACACAATAGTTTTGTCTTACTGTCTTGTGCTGCAGCACTGTATTCACCCTCTGTCTGAAAAGCTCTGCTTTAGCTCCTGTCTCTTTAAGGTCCCCCTAACTCAATACCCAGTCTCCTCTGATTGCACATGCCTGAGCCAGCACCACTAACGTAAACAAAGCCAAACTAGCCACTCAGCACAAATTATGCAAATGTGTGACATGGTGAGGTAGTGTGATGTTACAAAGTCACAGAATTAAAGGCGGGACTACTGACGAGGCGTTCAGGTGCAGTGATTTAAAACACGAGGAAAGGAAAAACGCTTAATAGGTCTCCTTTAAGTCTGTTTGACCTGCACACCTGTTCAACACGTGACAAAAGTTAATAAGCTGTTACACCATAAACAGACTGACAGCTCAACAAGGACTTGCAGTTATTACCATGTTTATAACAGTAGACGGCCTAGAAGAGCACATGGATCTACTTGGTCAGAGTCAGAACACTGACAGAACCAGCATTCTGTGGTGTGAATGCTGGCCTGCTTATGTAATCCTCGTGAAAGAAGATGAGTAGGTGGCAAGCGGGAAAACCAGCAGAAATCATTATTTGCAAGGATGAGGAACACAACTGTTCAAAATGACACCGAAGAATTCTGAATCTGGAAGAAGCGCATCACCACAACTCAGCATGAACGTTCTCTGCTTCAGCCAATAAACAAGCATGGGAAAGGTGTCATAACCTGTGTGGAGAGGTACATGAAGGGTCTGTGGTGGGGTCGGGTGAGGCTACTGGTCATATACATCTTCAGGCTATACAGGAACACAAAGAACAGCCCTCTCACTGATCCTGAAATGAATGCTGGTGCGGAGAGGAAAAATAGAAAGCTATGAGGCAAATATAGCAAAATATACCAAAGAAACCCAACTTTTTGCAAACATGCATGTAGGAACATAATTTCCCCAAGAGCAGCTGAAAAACACAAGAAGCTGATGTTAAAAAGTACCTCTGACATGCAGAATGACCCTTTTGGATTATAATTATTGATGCTTTAAAGGCACAATACGCAATTTCTACTCTCTAATGCAAAATAGAAGATCTTAGCCAAGTAGAGTAGAGCAGGTCAAAACTTTGCCACCTTGGAATAAAGTATCGCTGAGGTTGGTTTGGCAAAGGTATTTCTGATCAACCACCCCACCTCTTTTAAAGTGCAACGCCAATTCACTTCTCTGATATTTTCTCTTGAAACAGTCCCAACAAACATGGGTATATGATAATTTGCCTTAAGCTTTGCTTAAAGGGCTGATTTGAGCAGAAATTAAATTTAAATCTGGGTGGTGTAATTCTCTCTATTTTGTCTTTACAAATTACCCCTTCCAATTTACATGTAGCCATATGCTTCACTGTCGATAAAATACAGATAACTGGAGGACTAAATATCCACAGCCAATGGCCAGTGACTTCAATGAGCACCAAAAACCATAATGGTCTGATGGATGAATAAAAAATAAAGATGCAAGTCCCATTCTTATATATTGAGTGGGAAAACATTGGCATGTGATTAAATGTTGCCGTGGATTTGCTTTGGCTTTTATCTTTTCTGCTGAGAGTTCAATAAGGAGATTTGTACATCAGTCTTTTGTCTGTTCTGTAAGCCTCAGCCAGGAGCCGCTTAGCTTAGTTTAGCATAGTATAAAGCCTGGAAATGACTAGCCGGGCTCTGACCAAAGGCAAGAAAATTGCAGGTTAATCAGTGCAAAAGTGGAAGTAAAGAAATAAATGTTTTTAAATCCTCAAAATGACAAGTCCAGCACGTTAAGTTCCGTAAAGTCAAAAACTGTCATTTTTACACCTATCTTACTGGCATCATTGATAACATCTTAACATGGTAGCCCTAATGTTAGCATGTTAACATGCTGTAGCAAGCTAACAGGATTTCACTGACTTATGTTGTGGGGCACTGAAGAGTTGGACACATGCAACTGTGACGCATTATATTGGTGGTGCTTGATTAAACGGATCATCCAGGACTGAGGTTTGAGTCTCTTTAGACCACAACTGTCACGAGAATCCAATAGTTGTCTTGACTTTTCTCTCTGGATCTAAGTGTTGGACTGACAGACTTAATGACACCACTGCAGAGCAACACAGATAGTGTGATTACAAACAGACAATATCCTTTATGTGCACTTAAAGCACCAAGCTGATAAAAATGAATGCACTCATAATCTAAGAAGGGAAAAACACTGTTATTACAGCAAACAGCTGATTTCTTACAATCATTTTTGAACAATCTGTTAAATGCGTGACTCATTAACACTGCCAATATTTAGACATGATTACTTATCTGAGCTGAGCACCAAGCTGGTGTTGATTAGTGCATCAGTGGTTTGGACTTAAGAGTAAAACTCGTTTGGCACAGTTATTTAGTGTAAATCGAAGTAGCAACAGCTGGGACTGAGGAAGCAAAACAAACATACAACTGCCTCTATTACTGGAGAGAGTCCTCATGGATCAATCCTGTCTCCAGGAAATTGCAAACAGATTCAAAGCACAGGCATTTTTATCCTGAAAGCTTTCTGAATATCAGCTTTTCCCTGAGCCTTCTTGACCCCCAGACACCATTTGACCATCGAGGCATTATAATAATGAAGGGCACTGCTGTTCACAGCTGCAGTACCACATGGGCTGGCCAGGCCACAGGGCTGATGTTGATAATCTGTCTACAAATATACAGGGCAGGGATCAACATCCCCGCTCAGATTAAACTGCCAGTATTTGTTACTAACACACCTGCCACATAAACCCATATTAAATCTGCCCTGTGCTGACAAACAATGCTTGTTTTGTAATAACCATGTCAGGGTTCACTTTTTCATAACTCTTCACACAGCCAGCTCAACAGAAGTCAATCATATTTAATTTCTGTGACACAAATCCCATTTAATGGTCTTTTCTCTCTAAATCAACCAAAACTCTGTGTGGATTTTGGTCCAGTATGCACAAGCCAGGTACGGAAAGGGGGCAGGTGCAGGATGGCAGCATCCATATCTGGGATATTTTTGTACATTGACAGGAAGTGAGGATGCATCATCCATTTTACAGTCAATGGACACATCTGCAGAAGATTAGCAGGACTATTTCCCAGGTCCACTGCCAAAGAGGACAGAGGGTGTCAGTGAACTTTGAGCAGTCAAATGCTGAAGACAGGGTTGACTGATACTGTTGAATTAGCCATCCTACACTGGTATGTACAATGCAAAGATGGTCTATCTGATAATGCCATGTTGGTGGCATGGACTCATTGGATGGCCACTTCAAACTTTACACCTTTGAAGTTTTGTTATCACGGTGACCAAATCTGTCCACAGACATATTAACATCTGGCAAAGTAGTCAAACCCACTTGTCTGGTAGATCCCAATAAATGTCTCCAGGACCATGTTTGCTATGATGACACACACAATATACAACACACAACACTCAAAATACCAGCCAACACTGTCGAGGCTAGTGATAATTATGATCTTGTAGGAACAATAGCAATACAGCGACATCAGATTGTGCTAGTCAAGATGCATAGTTTTGATTGCATTACTGGAATTAATTTAATTTAGTGCACTTGGAATAAAAATGCCAAAACAAATAAAGCCTGCTGAAGCATATGCAGAATTATGAACAGATAATGAATAAATAAGAGATACCTAAAACAGTAATTTGTTTTTCAAAAGTAAACTCAGTATGGGGAAACTGACCATAAATAGGCTATATCTTCTAAATACACAGTACAATGTCCAGCACCTTAAAGCTGGGGCTGGTAAATGCTTTCCTCCAGAGCCACTCCTCTGAAACAGGGAGATGTGTTAGCGGCTAGGTTGCTACATTCAAGAAGCCCAATTAGCTAATAGATACATACATAACAACTCTGCTGAATGCCACAATGATGTAAACACAAACACAAATGTACAGACTGAACTGGCAACCCAACGCAACAGTGACTCCTTACTTAAGGTGACCAGAAGTCCCCGGTTTCCGGGGACAGTCCCCGATAAGGCCGCCCTGTCCCTGGTTAAAACTGTCCCTGAAAATGTCCCCGATTTGAATGGGAGAGAGAAAAGTTGCGTGCAGACGCAAACTCCAGTTATTACGGCAGCCAGTTAAACTAACGTACTGACATTACATCGCGGTACAAGGAAACAGAATACGTGGCAAATACTTTTGCTTGCTGAAGAGCAGAAGACAGAGGCGACCGTGTTAAGGCATGTCATTTCAGAAATCTGGTCACCTTATCCTTACTGCATTAGGTGTGTGCTTTATGCTAACGTGAGCCGCTAAAGGAATGTGTAGCTGCTGTGGCGGCTCTTTCACCGGGCTGAGGGGCCGCGTGCTTTGTGCTATTGAGTTAGCCGAGGTAGCTGCTGGACAACAGGCTCAAAAGCTGTGTGCTATGAGCGCAGCACATCGTTGTCATACCTCCATCTTCCTCATGTCTCACTCACAGGTAAGAAAACGTGTAATATCATCATAATGAACGTGAAAAACGAACACAGCTCACTGCTGTCAAGCTAGCATGTCAGCATTGGGAAATTTTGGCCGCACCTTTTCTGCCATTCTTGTGCCACTAGCTTGCTAATAGAATTAGCAACACATCCGTAGCCTTGTGGAAGACTCCAGTCATACACAATGAGTGCAGAGAGCAAAGGGCAGAGTGCAGGCAGGTAGGGTACATACTATTCAAAAAATCAGTTGTATGGGCTTATTAGAGGCCTGCAACAGCCACAGTTAATGGATTTTATTTTCCTTTTATCTGTCAGAGAATTTTACTTATTGGTCAGTGTCAGCATGTTAAGGTACGTTCTACAATTGTAACACAATCTGTCCCAAGGGAGGACCCCAAAATACTTTCCTCTCACATATCCACATTAAGAGCATCACTTTAACCTTCTGAAAACAAAAGTCTCAGTGTTCTGTGTGAAACCATATGAAAAGACTCATGCACAAAGCTATTCGCTGGGTTTGCTGTTTAAAGGGGTTGGTCTGACAAAGTGATACTAGGATGTGTCGTTAACACATAACCAGAACAGATCTGCTCACCAGCAAGCTCATATTAAGGGACTGGCAAACCACACAGCTGACGTGATATCGCAGGATGTGGCACATATTTGGATCTGATCCCTACAGATGGCTGTGGCAAATTTGGAACCATCAGTGGCAGCAATATCATTAACGGCACAGGCTTTCATGTGGCACCGTAATCCTTAAATGTTTCTGCTATAAACTTCAACATCCTGCAAGAGGACCCATTACTAATACATCAATTTTTTTTCATAGATACTATTTAAGGTGTTTTTAGAGCTTTAAGCTCTCTTAATCTGTATCTATCCCCAAGCTGCAAGACGGGTCAGTTGTGGTCAGCAGGGAAAAGCTGGGGCTTACACTCATTTCAGACGGGTCCCAATCTCCAAAATATCCTTTGAATCACACATGTCCTCAATTAAGCACATGGCTTTTTCCTCAATCAAACAGAAACTCCACATCAACAAACGGGTGAGTACATTAGCCATGCTGTCAAGACAGTGAAGCTGTCCTACCTGATATTTGAAGCGCCAAGGAGCCTCCAAGTTTTCAGAATGCATGAGCTTTCCCTCAGTGTCCTCTGCTATCTGATCAGTTTCGACAGAGTGCAACACAGTCTAAAATCTGAGCTCTGTAATGCATAAACTCCCGCTGCCCTGCTCACACCATGCCTGGTAGCTGATGATGCCCTTCTGTTGTGTCAGACAACTGTAATTTGTGATTGAGCATCTATCGGCAGAGCCCCTAGTCTCTCATCGTGAGATTATGGCTGTGACATCATCGCCGCTGCCCAGCAGCATCTCATTAAAGCCAAAGCTTCCTTTATACTGTGCCTCCTCTCTTTACTCTCTATATGGTTGTTAAGTAATGCTGAGGTTAAGCTCGCCATGTCACATCAAGTCTACTTGGTCACTTCAAGACTCTACTTCTATTTGTTGCGCTAGTTTTTAATTGTATTTGTGATCTCACTCATAGTGATAGAAGCCGAGAATCCAGGGAATGCAACTCACCAAACTTCTACGCCCAACTGAAGAGCCAAAGGAAGAATTGACCTGAAAGATAAAACAAAATCATGACTTTGATTTAACAGAGAAAAGGGTTTATATATATGTGTATATATATATATATATATACATATATATAAAGGATGCATGATATGTAGAACAAGAACAGCATGCTGTTGTTGCATCATTAAGTCAAACAGCTGCGCCTGGGTAAAACCCATAGTGACATTGTGGTCAAACTATGCAATTACAACATCACAAAATGCATGTTATAACCTTACACTGTGAAAGAAGCGGCCAGAAAACGAAGGATAGTTTTTTTTGAGCATCGGAACTCATGCCAAATGATTCGTTTCACTATCAGGATTTGATCAATTTGGTCCGATCCCATTTGGATTCATTTATTTTATCCCGGTTCAAGTTAGCGGAGGGCTAAACCAAAAAATTAGACAGTTGAGTCTCTAGTGTGCACGCTCTATGGGCCCTACAATTGGGAATTTCCAGGTAATTTTACACCTTGACGTCGACCTTCTTCGGCTTCGCATCTTATTGAGAAGCTTTATCAATAAATAGGGCCTCGCCATTGACACGGTATCCAGTTGTCAGTATGAGTCCATGGGGTAGAGATCAAGTCCCCAAAGGAAGAGCATCAAGCTTTAAAGCCATTTCCTATAGTAGAAAAACTGTTTAATCGGTGTAATTACACCATCACGTGATGCACATGGGGCCCAAATACTTTGTATTGAAGCAGCCACAAAACAGTGGTTAAATTGTTTTGATTGAGATCTTTTTCGGCTTCATGCACA
Organism: Spondyliosoma cantharus; assembly: GCA_900302685.1. Lineage (NCBI taxonomy): Eukaryota > Metazoa > Chordata > Actinopteri > Spariformes > Sparidae > Spondyliosoma > Spondyliosoma cantharus. The sequence goes on along the minus strand of OMLP01015206.1, from coordinate 7,699 downwards.
ACTGGACAGCTTTATTAAAAATGGAAGGGGCTTTGCCTCCGATGTTGTGTCCAGATATCCCTTGTGAGATACGTTATAGAGACACACAGTGTAGACTACAGAACCAAACATGTAGTTTCCAGTGCTGATGGGTTTTTTCACAGTTTCAGAGAAAGACAACATGATTGCAATTTGCAACATGTTCCACAGGAGTTCAGAGTGGAAGGTAAAGGTTTTAGCACGACAACTCTTATTAGACCTATGGAAAATTAACTGATCCATCTTCATTACTAGATGTTAGCCTTTTTTCATCAGGTGTGCAACTACGCTTTCTGACCTTTTAAAATACAAAAATTAGAAATTATCAGCATCAGCCAGAAGATGCAGGTTATGTGTATTGGCTGAAAAAATCCATATGATGCATCTGTTGCATATACACATCTGTTACATTAACACAGTGTTAATGTTTCAGTATTCTGTGTAATCTAGAGAGGAATCAGCCACTCACAACAATTTCATATTCAGACATATTTTTCTCCAGATCAGATAAAGATTACCACAGACATGTTATTTTTACATCCTGAAATGTTCTGTGACTTTTAAGGTCAGCTTCTGACCTGACATTTTGAAACCACAGCCGCAGGGCTCTCAAAGTACTAAAAGCCTAAAAACTAAAGGCTAAAGCTAAATGGAAAAATCTGTTTTGATGTAAACAGAAAATGGATAATGGCAAAAATCCCCTCTAAAATGGTTAGCAAAGGCCAGCGGGGACGAGCCCACGTGCCTCTGAGAACATCCCCCTCGGGAACTTCACTTCCTTTGATGTAAGTAGGATTTACCAGATTTCTCCAAAAATACTCAGAGAGGCATCACCCCGCCATACATCTGCTGCATCAACCTTAATCTATGTCACAATTTCATTATGTGAACGTACGCACATGACACAGGGTCACTTCTGCCTGAATTTACTGTATTAATAGGACATCTGGCACAACAGGGATTTGGCAAATGTAAAATGATAAAGCACAAAGTAATGGGACATCGTGTAATTATTCCAATGGCATAGACGTTAATGTCGAACATCATCAGGCTAAAACATAATGAGGGCCAGCCAAAGCCTTGTGGTGCATATGTGAGATGTCTTCACAGAGAATACTTAAAGGTACACTAAGTAGTTTTGGAGAAGGGATTTTATTCAGATGAGAAAGATCTTCATTTTAATGCCTAAACTAACTAAATAAACAAACGTGTTGCTTTCATAACTGAATAAACAAACTGACCTTAAAGCACAGCAAACAACACAGTTTCATACTGTTTTACTTTGTTTATATGTGGCGGACCCCGCCACCTTTTAGATCCAAACAGTGTTCTGGAGACCTTAATATCCTCTGCGCACATTTGCTCTAATCAGCTATGGGGGAAAAAATGAATGAGTTTGTATTATTACCTTATTTATATTGTAAATATTTGAATTCTGAGTTTGAATTTCTTCTCCAAAACTACACAGTGCCTGTTTGAACACAACACCCAGCTACAGTCTGTTCACCCTGCTGCCCGCTGGCAAAAGATACAAAAGTATCCACTTCCGACTGACAGATAAAGTAGTAGCTTCACTCCTCAGGCTGTGACACTCCTGAACTCATCCTCAACTCTCATTATCACATAAAGGAGCTACAACGTGTGTCTTGTCGCACAACCCTGTGCTGCTGAATGACAATTAAATGAACCATTCAGTTCAAGAAGCAACTTTCACACCATGCTGCTGAAGACTGAGTCACACAGAAAACCAAAAGTCCATCAGTGATGTAATATCACACTGACCTGCTGTCAGAGAGTCATTTTCAAACAGCTCCACAGGTGCTTTATGGAGAGACATTAAACACTTTGCATCTGCCTCCTGAAGGAACGGCTGCGTTTTTAAAAGCATTTTTTTTTTTTTTTTTTTTTTTTTTTTAAATTTTTCTTTT
>OMLP01015205.1:31813-50825 GCA_900302685.1 Spondyliosoma cantharus | reverse complement strand
TCAATGGCACAGTTGGCCAGCTTCAAATGATTAATGGTGGTCGTATGGGACATTCCACATTAGTCTTGATTAAAGACTTCAATAGCTCTGTCTGGGGGACCAAGGTGCTTGTGTGTGTGTGTGTGTGTGTGTGTGTGTGTGAGAGAGAGAGAGGGAGAAAGAGAGAGACGGGCCAGGAGTATCGAAGATGTGCATCCTGACCCGCTTACTTGAGTTTTGTACATTTATTATTATAATTTCTGCTTTCTAAGGCCCATTATTGTTTGATTTATCCCATTTAAAGAGATACTATGAGATACTACTTTTAATGAACTGCAGCCACTGTGATCACAAGTGGCAATTATGTATTAGTGGTAATTACTAAAACACACTTTAGTAGTAGAGGAGAGTCATACAGAGCAGTAAAAATAAATGGAATCATTATTAAATTAATTGTAACTATTTTTCTCATTGATTAATTTGTTTGGGAGCTCAGTCAGCCACAAAGCCCTCAACAAGGGTCAAATAGCGGCGACTGTGTGCCCGCACTGCAATAATTAGGGCCACAGACACCAACGGCCATGAAATGAATAGATGACTGACAATCAGTCTGGTGTGTCAGGGCCATGAGATAACACAGACAGCAAATACTGCTCTGTCTCCCCTACGGTGCTTAAGCTGCCCCAGCTTTTATTTTTAGAATTGAAGGAAGGGTCTCGCATGATGACCCTGCACTCCCAGGTCAAATTGAACAGGTGCTCTTGGTTTGAGCTTATGCAAAGGACTATCCCTACTGCTAGCTTAAATCTAGTTGCGCAATTTGCCCTGCTCAAGCAATCTGTTCATGCTCTCACTTCTGTCCTCCCTTGTGCACAAATCTGAATCAATGCCTGAGCGGTCTCAAAGTTTAATTTGCAGACTGAGTATAGCTTGATTTGGTTTGCACTTGCTCAAATCTTTTGTCACTGCTTCTTCTTTACAACTTTAACTAAAATGTATTGTCTTTTTCTGCCTCTTCAAATATGCTTTGAATTGTTTTTTGTTGAAATACTTTATTACCTTGGCTTTTCTCCTTCAACACAATGAGCTTGATGTGCTCATAGTCTAACTAGACCATCCGTTTCCCAGTGAGACCATTTCCTTTCATTCTTCTGTGGCAGGAAAGAAAAGAGGAAAAGAGTCCCTTTGGAACACATGGCCACATCTAAACAACATCATTATGTTTTTGACAAAAAAAGAAAAAAAATCCCCATAGCAACATCCTTGGTGAGTTTTCTTTGGGAACGACGATGTGCTCCATTTCAATAGCACAGCTGGCAATGCCAAGATGTCTTTCAATGTGCCGTACCACAGAGGAGGTATATTATTACTAAGGCCTGACAAAGCAAGATCCCGGGTTTACTTTAATTGGATCTGTCAATAGAAGGAGATGCGTTGAACTGTATGCGGCTCCGTCTTTCAATGGCACTATTTATGCGGCGAAGAACTGGCTGCTAGCTTGTTCGGCTGTAAATTCTGAAGCTTAATCAGGCTTGTAAACGGAGCTTTTATAAGTGTGACAAGTCAGTAATGATGGGTTTCCATACAGTGTAAATAAACGTACACTGACCTCATGACCTGCATGAAGAATATAGTTGGAGATAGACGGATGCTGGATGTTGGACACTTTGTCCGTCTACTTCTACTCCTTCTGCTGCCTCTTGCACCAACTCTTCCATCACTCCCACTAACTCTGTTCCCTCACATTGGCGACCAAGTTGTTGTGATGCTCTCTTCCTGTCACTGTTTCTCTGTCTATATCCAGGTCCTTCTACACCCCCTATCTCTTGCTGTCTCTTCCTATCCCTTCCTCCCACGCTCTCCACATGCATGCGTGTGTTTTCACTGAGCTGCTCTTCTGTCACCATGCAACCTGAGCCCCTGACAAAGCCACCTTTGGGGAACGTTGGACCTCAGACTGCTGCTTGGTGCCAACACATGTGTCCTCTTACTTTGGTGCCAAGTCTCTGTGTGACTTTCTCTTGGATGCCAAGGCATTTTGTTCTGCCTGTCGCAATCAATTCACGCATTATTACAAGGTTAAACACCAGTCACCTACAAGCAACGGGTTTCCATTAGCTGTTTCGACTGCACTTATTGTCATTGTGTATGCCAAATACTCTCTGACTTCTTGTTGCGATACAGTAAAGCGGAGAAAACTCGCTGTGTCCAGAAAGACAAGAGGACTGCATACAAATCTGAGCCCCTACATTCTCTTAAGTTCAACATTTTGGGATGTCCAGCTAATGCATCTACCCTACTTTTGCTGCAGCGCAAAGCAACATCATCTGGCAACTCACTGCATCGGTTGGTCGAGTAAAGGCGATACACACACACATTCCTGGTAGGTTACATGCACAGCAAACTTTCGCTGTTGATCTGGCGATTATTGCAACAGGATAAAATGATTGCTGCAGTCTTTCCTTTCCAGAGCAGAAATCCATCCTCGCAATATTGAAAACTGTATTTTACTTTGTAATCTGTGAGTGTCTGATATGCCTTAGAAATCATTGATCTACCACTCATCCATCCCTCTTGGATCATATTTTCATTGTCTCGCAGGTACACAAAATATCAGTTCCTAACAACATAATACAAAAGATTCATACAGGTTTACTGCAGTGGCTGTAAGTCATTTATCTGTTGTTGGCGTTTTGTCAGGTAGAGAATAAAAAAGCACTTTGGCAGTCAGATCTCCTCCAGCTCCCTTTTAACACTGTGTGTAGAGACCACTATACCAAAATACACATCTTGTCCGGATCCATGAGATCAGGAGCACACTGTTATAGTACGTACTTTTACACATCCTGTCTGTTTGAGTATTGATCTGATTGTGAACTTCACCTCATTTCCCCTCTGATGACATTGTGGTTGTAGTTTTTGTTAAGCTTAGAGCACACAGTAATCACATACTGCCTCCTGCCATCTTTAATTAGTTGGCTAAGAGAGTTTGTGGATAATGCAGAGCGTCCTTGGGGAAAGTTGCCCGGTCTTGAAGGACAATAAGAAAAAAAAAAAAGAGAGGGAGAGAGCAGTCTAGGTGTTTCTTGGGGAAAGGATTAGAGTGGTAGTTTTTTGACCGATGGGCTCAGAGCCAAGCATCAGAGCCAAGCTAGCTCAAAGTCCTTGTTTTCTTCTCTTTAAGTCTCTCCCTGTCGTAGGTTCACTTCCTCTCTTTGCCTCTCTCATTCCCTAAAAGTGTGATTAATTTCCCAGACCCAAAAGATCTCTGGGGAAGATCAGTCTTAAACCTTTTTTAATTTTTTTTCTCGACCAACGGATAGTTTAAATTGATTTGGCCCTGAAGAAAATCACCTAACTTCTGACTTGAAATAAAGTTCCCGCATGACGTTATTCACATTGAGCTGGATTCAACTTGTTTATTTGTATATTTTTAGTACAATAAAACTGTTTTACTTATAAACATCGTTGGAGTGCAAATGTATTATATACATAAAGATTCAACGTGTTCCACTTATTGCCCTAATTTTGCTTTCGATGAACCAGTTAAGTACATGAATGCACGTATGCAGTAGTCAGCATATGGCATCATCTATTTGTTCGCTGCTACAGACCTATTTTTAGGGGCCTGCAGCAGTAGAGAGAGGACGGCGAGGGTGTTGTCACAGCACTTAGCCAGTGTGGTCAGGTTGTGTTTGTGTTTCGGTCCCTCTCGCTCTCCGTGTGTGTTCATTTCTCATTCATGTGAGGGAACACTGAGTGGAACATCTCCCAGTTTTAACTGCTTTTAACCTTACATATACTGAACATAGAGCGGGTCACCTGTCAAGGGTGCTGGCCAGCAGAACAATTAGGATCCTGTGAGCGTAAGCGGGTTCTCTGGTTCGTTCCTGAGCTCTTAACGTTGAGTAAGTTCCTCCAAATGAGAGCACAGAGGTGACGCATTTGCAGCCTCTCTTTCAAACTCCTTAAAAAAGATTTTCTGTTCTAAATTAGACCCTAACATGCTCTATATGGTGTTAGTAGAGTGAAGCATTGCCTCAGTGTAGGTGAGTAGAAAATCTATTATCTACGTTGGAGTTTTTGATGTGGTGGAGTGGGGCTACAGATGTTGATGGTGCATAATATCCCTATTTATCGTGGGCATCATTTATCTGCATCAGCAGGAACCATCCTGTAGAGCGTGGTACATGAGTGATTACATTACCTCGCTGTACATAGATACATTTCTCAAGATAATAAAATGCATGCGCAAACTTTACATTATAATGCACATCCATGCATTTGTCTGTGACAGGATACAGCCATTAGTGTACAATTTGTCACCAAGTTGCAGTTCCTGGGCCAGGGAAGCAGCATGCAGCCGGGTGTATCATCATCACATTTCGCACACAACCTCCTAAAACCTTTTGCCATAAAAGCTTGATATAAAAGCTTTAATGAGACATTCTTTGTCAAGTAGAAATTGCTTTGTCTGTGATTCACTTCCTCTATATTTCAGCGCGGCACAGAATTGGTCATTTGTAGTGGACCCATGAGAAATAACTACTGTTCTGCCTGAGACAGCAGAGCTCAGCAGCTGTTTCCCTCTCTCGCTGGTGTTTATCTGATATGGTTAATGCCAACAATATCGCTCCCCTTGCTATCAGCACATACAGGTGATACAAGATACAGATTAAAGGGATTATCGAGATTGCTTCTGAACTAAAGCCCCTGTTCTGCAGCGGTTTACACATGCATTATCATGTATGTTCCAGATCCAGATTCCAGATTCAGATCCCTTTCTGAAATCACACATGTGTTGTTACTGAACATAATGTATAGAATGTATGTCAGAACTCTGGCAGGTCGCATACTGCCGGTTTCAGCACAATATGTCAAACAGCTTTATCAGTGATCAGAGGGCTTGTATTCATCAGTTTAAAAGGTCAGGAGTGTTTACATGCAGCACAGATGCATGCACACACACAATCACACACAGACACACACGAGGTAGCTCGGTGCACACATGAGAGGAAGCAGTGTTCACAATAAATCCAGATGTGACCTGGAAAACAAGGTAGAGAGGAAGTGCATCACCGACATCACTGATAGAGGGGGATTTTTGCTGAATGGGTCCATGTTGAACTTGACAACACAGGGGCAGCAGCACAATGAATCGACACGCTGTGTGTATAAACACAGAAGCAGAAAACAGTAACATACTGTTGCTGCTTTGTTGGAGGAACAGATAGATGTACACTGAAAGAGATAAATATGTTCTTTTGGGACAGAAACATTTACATTTATGGCTCATATTTATTATTAATGATTTAATGTTTATGTCATGTTTTTTATTCGGTAAACTGAGTTTGTTTGTTTGTTTCTCTTTATGTGTTGTGATATTATTTTACTCGCTGAAGTAACTGCTGACATCTGGGAGATCGACAACATTGATGCAGCAAGATTTGACCTCAAGAAGGGAAATGTGTAAAAAGCTGCAAACAAGCATTTAAACCACTTTAAATGGAGGCACAATTAAAAGTAAGCACAGCTGAAATGTAATAAGCTCCAATGATGCTGAAAAAATTTGTGAACGCACAATTATGGCAAGCACAGTAGGTCAAATGTGGATCAGAATTCAGTCTGTAAATTACGATGGACGTTTCAAAAGACAACACATTTATTTTTATTTACTTGTCAGACTGCTGGTGTTTCATGCACTGCCTGATTTCTTTTTAGCAATGTTTTTGCTTCCCTAGATGTCAACAACTAATTGGCAAGTGCAATGGTATTATTAGAGCTGTAATGATAATGAATTAGTTGTCAACTAGTAAATGAATCATTAATTATTAAATCATTTAATTTGAATTAGTCAACATTTTCAGATTCCAGCTTCTTAAATGTGAATATTTTGTTTCTTTTTTTACTCCTAATTGAGAAAGTAAAGACAGATCAATTGACACAGATATAATCAAAAGTTGCTGCCCCAGTTATTATCACCATTATGAATGATGGCCAAAGCGAAAAGGATAAGCTAAGATTCAGGCACATGCTGTCTGTGATTGAACTATTGAAGATCAGTCACATTTCTTGTAATCCTTTGAAAGACCTTATTGAGAGACCAATGGCTTGGTGACCTCTGTATCCTGTGGTCAGTGGGCAGATAAATGCAGTGCAGTATTGTATTTTAGACACTGATGTGCTCCAGCCTGTCACATTGGTTTTAGCTATCAGAGAAATGTCAAGTGTCTCCCAGCAAGAAACTCAAAATCAAGCCTCTGATTAACTTAAAAGCACTTGTTGTTTTACCACCCGTAGCCCATCCAATAATTGACATCTCCTGCTCAATACCCAGCCGCCATGACAACTCAAGTTACACCGCATCAGCATCGGTGACGGATTGCTCACCCTGATCCTCGTGTTAAAATGAAACATCAGTGCCGAGTGAAAGTTTCCATCTCCACCACGTTTGCAAGGTAATGGGGTGGAGAATGACAGAGTGCGTGCTATTATCTTATTGGAGAATCAGTGCAGCATCCGTGAAAGTGTAAAGAGTGGGTTTAATGACGTGTGGCGTTTTTTAAGAGGAGGGGAAGAAATGCTCCATGGGGTCTGGGACTGGAGAGCTGATGTTCTGGGGATGTGTTCAGACAGCGGAGCGACGACTTGTTATATTAAAGCAGTTGTCTTGCGCAGCACAAGTGCTCCTTACAGCTTGAAGTTTAAAGTCAGCCTGTCAACTTTTAGGATTTAAAAAAATGAGCAAATGTGTGGATGCCTTGGCTGGGTGCGAGGAGATGAATCACATTGATATGCACCCGTTTTAAAGAAATGATGGAGTAAGACAAAAATAAAAGGCAAGGAGAGAAACAGGGAAAGACAAAAAAAAAAACATATTTTTTTCTTCTTCGTTTTTTTTTGCTCAGCTCTTAATTGCATATTTCCCCCGAAGACAAAAAAAGTATGACTGAACAATGAGGCTGCCCAGGGGAGCCAGCATAGATTAATTGGACAGATAGGAACCCTCTGACATTAACATTTATGCATTTGTTTACTCTTTTTCAATGAATAATAATAGGCCACCTCCCTTGAAGATCCCTAGTCACTCATTAGTTCCGGTGTGTAGCTTGTTATGGATGGGAATATTGAAGAAGCAAAAGCGTAAAAACAGTTCATCTCAGTACTGGGCAGGCATACAAAAACTATTTCCAGAGGTTGTTTGGAATACTTCTTTTCACAAACTTTTAATGAAGGTTTGATGCTATTGTACACACTTGTTATCCATATATCAGCTTCACTTAGTAGAAGAACATTAGATGAGGTAAAATAGCCTTGATCTTCTGCCTGGCATGTGTGCAAATAACTTACCTTTGGTATATCAAAAGATATCATGTGTTCTGCATTATATCTTTATAGTAATTCATTTTAGATTTATTACCTGAATGATTATTCAGGCATGATGTGCCAGTTTTTTACTGGGTTCACACCATTTTAAATGGGTTAATTGAAAACATTGCGGCTACGGATGCTTCTTTTCATCTCACTCCAGTATTTGAAGTAAAATGTTTATTATGAAAGCGTGAGATGTAAGCTGGGGGCTTGCTCACTGGTAGCCTGCAGCTGCACTTCCAGACACATTGCCAGAGATCCTTCATTGATTAGCCTGAAAAAGATGGTTTACTGGGGAAAGGTTTGAGGAACTCGAACAGGTGGCGTTTTTGTTTTTTTTGTTGATCTCTGGAATCTGTATGTTTGGTTGAAATGATGTGAACTTGCCTAGCCCTAACCTGCAAAAGGCCACCAGGATAAAGTCAAACTGTTGTTGTAAATCACCCCTATCTTTGTAAAGATCAATTTGAAAATGTAAATGAGTCTTTGGTCTATTTATCTTAGAAATCCAGATGCGTGTCTCACAACTGCATAGCCGCCAGTTCTGAATTGTGAAGTTAATATCAAAAGTCAAATTGAGTCATGGATTTGGAGAATCATAGTTTCCCTCGAGGAAAACAACAAAGATGTTCATGATTTTTAGTGGCAACGTGTATAATTAACGGTACAGAAACAATAAAGTCATAGAACAAGTTCACCTTCACTTTTTTCTTTTTTCACAGACCCATTCACCTGCAGTAAAATCACATCAAACCTGGGTGACTCCCCTTTCAAAGATAGAAAATACAATCCTATTAAGAAAAAAAAAACTAATCTAAACGGTACTATAAAAACAAATTATTGCCATAAATAAGGAAAAGGTATGATATTCTCTGCTTTTCATTTGGTCCTCTACCCAGACCAATTGCTGGCAATAAAATATACTAGATGATTTATTAAATGAGTTAAGGGAGGTTAAGAGACTCAAAAAAGGCGTGTTTCCAATGGAACCTCTTAAAGTAAATCAACTTTTTTCTTAATGCCGAAAATCTTCCAGATTGATGGTGGATTTGAACTATTCCACATTGATGAGTGGTTGAAGATAATGAGCTCCTTGTTTTCATCCATTACTTCAACAGATTAATCAAGCATGTATTCATTGCTCTGCTATCCAGAGCATACGGTATGTTACTCACCATACAGTAACAGACCGTTTATGCTTCACTGCTTGGTAGTTGGGGGCATATTGCCTCCAGGCATTTTGAGCTTGTGCCGTTATCATCCGGTGCCCAGAAACTGGTTTGTTGGAGTAATAGAGAATTCAAACACTCTGTTAGCCACACATTTCAAATTCACAACGGTCTAATGTTAAGCTGCGAAAGCTCGGCGCTTTAATTACAACAAACGGCCTCAGTGGTGCAATAAGTGGCGAGGATACAAACGCCAGCGGCTAAATTTGCACGAGACGGACAAAATGGATGAGGCAGCGTTAAAGCAGCTGGCCGTGCAGAGTAGTTAGATGATTGGCCTGGATTCACGTACAGGCCTCGCTCTTACTGTAGATGAGCGCATTTTCCCTCCCGCTGATTCGACGACCTGTTCCCTTTAAAGGCCGCAGGGGGAATATGACATCATGCACTTTGTACGGTTACGAGGAAAAATATGTTTAGTGTGGGAATTGTTTTATGGTGTTAAATATTCCGGACATGTAGGCCAGCAGCTATGAAACAGTTCATTCTTTAACAGCTCTGCTTTACCTCGCTGCTGTTAGCTGTGATGATTGCTTTAGCTCACAACCGAGGGAAATAAACACATTGCTATAGCTTCGGTACAAATTGCAATGTTTCACACCCACCTGGTGTGTGCTCTCATTAAAGGTATAAAAAGGTTTGGGGCTTGACACCACAGCCTTTTTAATCCTCATTCTGCACCTGCAGCCTAGCATTTTTACCAAAATGCTGTTATCAATTCAAGACTTTTTTTTAAGACTATGGTCGTAAAAAGCAGTGCCAGATAAAAAGCAATGAGTGGCAAAAAGAAGATCTGGAATCATAAAAGGTAAGGTTACCATGAGGGTGCTATTAAAGAAAAGAAAATCCTATGGAGATGTAAAGATGATATGTCAGAGGAATACCAAGAGAAAAGAAACTGACTCCAGCCCACGCTATGAAAACCTACATTTATATTAAGACATGTTTTTATACAGTAACACAATCACCTTTCACAATGTGCTGTAAAAGGTCCAGTATGGGTAGCTGCCGTACATCAGCGTTATCAAACTGTCTCCCTTTAGAGAAACGTTGTCTCGCCATCAGGAGATTCCTTATCCCCCGCAAAGAGAAAGTCATGCAACCGCACTGTTTCCCACATCTGTCTGTCGACACACATATATTATCTATCACTAGACCTACAGTCTTATTTGGTAGCATGTCAAGCAGTCATAAAGGAGATCATAGGGTCGGTGACATTACTCAAATGGGAAAATGCATTTTTTCATGTATTTTTCCATGAATGCCTGTGATTTTGTTCATTTTAAAGCGAGCGTGTGTCTGTGTGTGTGGGAGAGAGAGAGGCAGCCTCCCCTGACTGCATCACTGTACCATGATTCATCATTCAACTCCTTCTAGTGCAGAGAGCCTTGTTTCTCCCTCTGCGCCTTGTTTTACTGATGTGATGACTTCACTCGCCTTGGGCACCGCATCACACACGGCGCTTTGAAGCCTGAGGTGAGAGACACAGACAAAGAAAGTTGTTTGAATGAGTGTTCCCTCTTGGTGATTGAACGTCAAAAGGGCAGGTTTGCATTTGGATCTGAACCGAGTGGCAACTGTAAAGCAAGTTATAACTTACTCATCACTGTTTCTTGTTAGATGTGGGCTTGACCACTTGTAGACGGAGTTCATTGGTATCTGCAGGGCCGTTTTGGGTCTTTAATATCTATAAACAATGTATGAAGAATGTTTTCTTGTCTCACAATTTGGTTTTCTTTCTTTCATTTCCCAAAGATGAGAATCTTATTTCGGGGAAAGTGTTGTCATCTATCCCTTTGTGAACTCACTACAGAATGATTTAAAAGTTAAACAAGCTGCCCTCTGTATGGCTCCTTTCGAAGCAAAGTGGGATCTTGACTCATTAAGGAGCTATCTTTTCCTTGGTCAGTCAATATTTAAATAGGTTCGCCCCATCAGCCTGTTTGTTTGATATGAGTCTGCTGCCTGCTGGAGTGTTTATATAGGAAAAGTTTAGCCTTCTCTCTCATTAATCCGGCTTTCTAGCCAAACTAGCAGCAGGACTGGTCCACCACTTTGATCGAGACTCAAGAATCTTGACAAGTATAGCATAGATTCCCATGCAATTTATTCCAATGACTTTGTTGAGCCAATGACTTTTCCTCAAAAAACACTGTTGATGGGGTGAATATATCAAAACTATTGGATGTATTACAATTAAATTTGGTACAAATTTCGCAACATTGTAGCGCTCACGTAGATTTGAATAAAAGATAAAAAAGATCCATTGAAATATCTCTACATCTGCTTGAGAATTTGGCATTTAATTTGGTGCAGAAGGTCATGTTCCCAGAGGATAACCCCATCTGACCCAACTTTTCCACAGGTGTCATTTTTGGTTCAGATGTATTCACAACTGTCATGAAACTTGCAGTAACTTTAACGTTATTTTTATACATGGACACAGCCATGGAGGCGAAGTCCCATTCATTTCTATTAAAACTGCTCAGCGGTGCATGAAGCCAAAATGACTCGACTGTCTTCCGCATAGCTTTCTGTAATGTGGGGCCCATAGAGCTGAGCCGGCTAACTTTAATCGTGCGGCTCTTCTAGACTTTGCAAATTTTATCGGACCAAATGGCTCAAATTCTGACAGTGAAACGACTCATTTTGTGGAGGTTGTGACGCTCAAAGAAATGTTTCCAACGTTTTACAGACGCTTCTTTCCTGCCTGGCACTTGTCCTGGAGGCCTAATGTGGCATTAAGCTGAAATTAACTTAGCATTTAGCCTAAATACAGGCTCAGAGAGCTGCTAGTGTAGGTTGGCGTCATCAATATCAGGGACATAACCTGCCTGAGTAAAAATGCAGCACATAGATATACCAGGAAGCCTGATAACAAACTGATAAAAGTTAGAAACTGGCACCTGTAAAGAACAGATGCATTTTACGACTCACTGTTATTACAGGCTACAGTTTTTACCAAGAGGAGCACAAATGTACAATAATCTTTTACAAAGCCAGAAAAGTAGAGTGAAGGAAGGCACTCCTCTAATTCTGCTGTTCAGGGGATTTTTCTGTTTGGCTCCCTTCACTCCTCCCACCCTCATCTCCGTCTCTCGCTAGTTTTCTCTTGCTTTGCTGGCTTTGTACACTCCAGTGCACCCGCTACAGCCAAGCCTAAGCTGAAGGGACATTGAGCTGTATGTAAATCAATTTGGAACGTATCCGTATGTGGAAATTGAATTAGACTTGTCAACCACACCTCTTTAGTTCCTCCTCGTCATCTCTCCCTCCTTCTGTGGTAGTCTCCTCTTTTTTCAAGTTTGGCATACAGTAGCACCATAAGTAGCTATAGCTATAGGAAGGCTTAGGGTTAGGCTCGTGGGGTAGAGGGGATTAAACGAAATCATTGAAGTTAGCAGTCTTCAAAGGAAGCAGAGATACTGCAAGAGGACCCACATTTCTCTCAAATGGTTTCATGCTCAAGGGGCTTTGTGTAATGGTGAATTATTACATGAGGCACGGAGTCACATATATGTAAATTAGGCTCAGCGCTGTAAATTTGCACAGAATATCTTGCTCCGTGGATGCCTGAGAAAAGGATGATATTAAAAACAGCGATTCATGTAAACAACGGTGTGACGCATCCAGTTCGGGCTTCATCAATTATGCCAGTGTAGCGAGCCTGCATCTGCTTCGTTTGATTTGTTCTTTTCAAATAAAACTCACCAAAACACGTTGGCGTCAGCAGCAACAACATTTCTATCTGACGTTATTTCAGATATGACCGAACGTCAAATCTGAAAGCTTTTTCATACAGCAGAGGAAGGAAGATGGGCTTTGTATGGACCGCTGTAATTACTTTTTCTGCCGCGTCGTTGCCCGTTTGGTCCCTCCATTGTGCTCGTCATATGGCAGCCATTCATTCACTGCTAACCTACACTTGCTCGGTAGGATACAGTATATTTCAGCAATTCACTTTGGTCAGAAGAATTAAGGGACCAGAAACATACAGCCATCTAATACATCAGGGGTCAGGGCGGCTGAAAGGATGACAGAGAATCGCAAAGGTCAATTCATACATCTCATCGTGTTCAGCCAACGTGAGAGTGGACAGCATACAAGGCCGCGAAGAAAAGTGTGGAAAGCTATACGAAATAATGCTAATACATTTTTTAAGGGAAGTTCAATTAATTCTGAGGAGCACCTTGCTAGACGCTTAAGAAAAGAGATGGGAGATTATATTTTAAGACAAATAACAGTATTTTCTGCCTCCCCGAGGCGCTATTAAAGAGCCCCTCATTCATCACAATTAACCTGGGTGACCATTAGTGAAACATTAATTAGATGTTAGACTGTGTCTAATGAATCGCAACACACACTTAGGAGCATTGAATCAATGGTTATTGACTGAAGCAATTACAGCAGATTTATATAACTTTTCTGAAGAAGAAAAATGCTCAGTTTACCAGAGAAGTAAATATTAACAAGCAGAAAAACAGCAGAGACTCACGATATCTGTTCACGGGGCCCCTTCATAAAACAAGCTGCCATTTTTTATACAATGGCAGTTTTTGAATGAATGGAAATTTTGAGGCTGAGACTCTTGATTTCCCCATGTGGAGTGAAGAAAGAAAGTCATTTTGAACATCCCTCAAAAGCTGTGTATTCTTGTTCCATTCATACATTTCCCAGCCTGTCTCCTGCGTCATACAAGAGCAAAACTGAGAGCAACACTGGCAGAATTTACACTGGCTTCCTGCGGAGAACCGGAGCGATTTTCACTCCAATTCTCATCTAGTCTTCTCCATCTGAATTGCACTTGAATGGCTGCATGTTCCTCTTGACAAAAATATGGATTTAGGTGTGTAGCTGTTGCTAAAGGAGGCATAATCACATGGAAGAATTCTGGTATTCACAGAGAAACTCGCTTTCCTCCATTGCTTTCTGTTTCGTGGAAAAACCCGCGACACATCTTGGTCACAGTGAGGATGACATTCTCTATCGGCTCTCAAAGAAAATGTCAAATCGTTGTTTTTTTTTATGCGCTCAGGAGAAAGTAAAACCAACGGCTGCTTTTTTAAAGGTCCAACAGCTCGTATTTTTCTCTGTACTGGGATAGTAAAAAGAAGGAAACATTAATGAGAAATGGGGACCAAGGGCGTCTGAACATCAGCAGGGTCATTTTCAGCTGTGGGAGATGCACAATCCCACACCACAGAGCTAAAAGGCAGCCGGCGAGGGCAGAGGAAACTCTCCTCAAACACTGAGTAAACATTCATGGCCTCATAAATCTGTGTGTACTCTTGCCAAGGAGTTGATTACAGGCAGATTCCACCATGTAAAACCAGTAGCTTTAATACAGCATGTGTCATCTTACCAGGGGCTGCCCAAAGCTGGCTCTGCTAAACATGCCCCCAAAAATACAGCACGGGAGCATTCGCTCGGAATTACTGCTCACGTGACACAAATCCTTTAAGTCTTTACTGTATCGTGCATTAGAGCATTTTGAATTTGCCCTCATTTCAATAAAATCATCACAGTATTGTGTTGGTGTTATGTTTATCTGTCTCACTGCTTTTGCAAGTTAAGCATAAAGAGACATATTTGAGGATTTTCCATTAAGCACACACCAGCCTCTGATGTGTCATGCATTTTTAATGAAACATACCGGGGCCCTTTAAAGTGATTACTGGCCACTGGCTTATCGGATTTGGTTTAGAGCTTGCTAATAGCATGATAAGGCACATTAAAGTGATAATAAGTATTTAATGAAGTTAAATGTGGTCGGGCTAGGGCCAGGGAGGATTGATCTGTTTTTAAACAGGTCGGAGTAAATGAACTTTAAACTGACAGGTAAGATATTGAATGGTCCTAAAGTGTGAAAAAAAAAAAAAAGATGTAATTTTTGGCTTCATCCAGTCAAATCTAATTCTGGTTCGTCTAATTCTGCGTGTGATGACAGAGAGCTGTAGGTTTGTCTTTATGAACCTCACATTTTTTACAGATAAAAGTCAGCCAATTTGCTTTTCTCAAACTTTTTCTTACAGTGTGGTAGTAATGCACTTAGAATACAAATGAAAGTGACTGTTTTTTGCATTAGATTCACCTTTGGCCCGTGGCGCAAGGAGTTTTTTTATGTTGTGGACAGGAATCTTCAATCAGGTCACACACACAGGAAAAAATGTCACTTTTTCTGCATTTTTCACTCGCCATTTCGTTCTCCCTTGCTTGTGCTCTCTCGGTCTTTCTCACACACGCGCGCGCACGCGCAAACACACACACATTCACACTCATCTTGCCTGATGTCAGAGTGATTATGCAGCTGCAAAAGATGGGTGTTCCTGCTGCTGCTTTGCCAATGCTTGGGGTGGGGCTCACTCACTGTGTCCATCTGCTCGTGGCCTTAGGAGGAAAACCCAAACACGCACACGCACAAACATTCATAGTCCGTTTTAGAATACATCCACATACACACAAACAGAAAAGCACACGCACAAAATAATTACCTCAGCAGGGATTCTACTCAGTCAAGCTGAATGCCAGGGGATTCAAGGACACGTACAAATCACCTAATAAATTCACAGAAAAATCAAGTCCCTTCTTGCCTCAGAATGCTAAGCATTTCGTCCACGTTGTCCCCCAAATCCTTCCAAGCAACAGTGAATCTGCATAAAAAGTCAACTAAGGCGATAGATTTCTTTCGTCGTCTTAAAACACAGACTGTTTTAATCTATTCAGATTCACGGTTCTGAGAAAGTACCTGGGTGTTTGATGTGTCTCTTTTCCTTTTTTTCTTCTCTTCTTAGGGGCCTTTTTGCAAGCCATTACACTGAGACACATTACCGGGAGGATGGAAGTGCAGTCACCGGTGCTCACAACTTCACGGTACGGTGGCACTCGAACGCTTCTGACATTTATGGCCGACTTGATGTGCAGTGGCGCTGTAAAAACTGACCCTTTAAAAAAAATGTAGACAGATGTTCTTTTACTTATACAAGATCAGTATCTTGGATGATCATCTACCCTTTTCTTTAAGCATTGGTTAAAAATCTAATTCAGGATTGTTCTTTATTAACTATCATGTGATCCAGTGTGTCTTTGAAAGCCTCGGGCTGGTGCTGACCAGGACGTCTAGCCCGTGGCCTACTTGATGATAAGCCGTGTTTCACGCTGGCTGCGTTCACGCCAACATTGCCATCAGGATTTGGTTATTGAATCCCCTTTTAGAAGCTGATCTTTTCCAGACTGCTTGTTTTAGTCCGTGTGTACATGTACGCTGGCGGTGTAAATCAAAGCGCCTGCTACTCTTTTGAAAATGAAGAAAAAATTGGTGTTTCAAGTGGATTTCAAGTACTTCTCAAGGCCACTCACTGAGGCCCTTGTCAAAATCAGTTTATGTGCAGGCAGATTGATTCTTCATTCTATGATGAATGTTTTTTTATACTTCAAGAAGGTAGAGATTGACAGGTAGACACTGACACTGTAGCAGCCATTGTCAAGGAGCGTTCCTGTGTCGTTGCAAAAAGAGTGGGTCTTTTTTCCAAAGTTAAGAGTCTCTTGCCCCTCTGCAGCTAAGTTGGATTGCAATCACTGTTTAATTTAACGCCCTGAGGACAGTTTGACGGGTTGCCTACAGCCCGGAGGAGAAATGTTTGGTAATTCGGCAGTGACTGACAGGTCTATTTCCCGCAAAGTTATGCAAACAGCGTTTCCCACTCTTTCCCTCTCTCACCTTTAATTTCGAGCGGGAGGATGTTACAAGCATTGCATCAGGCTGTCAAATTGACATACTGTATTGTCTTAGATAAGCCCCGCGCAGCTGCACACTTCCAGTACCTGCTGTCAGTGAACTCAGCAATCAGCCATGTGTTAATCAGGGATCAGCGGAAAGACGTGTACTGTAAATAAACTCCGCCAGTCTAAATTATTTGATGAGACAAAAGAAAGTGTGAAAATATAATGGTTTTGCTGCTGCTCCTCGAAGCACACATGTCAACACCAATAAGATGAACCTAAGCAGGAAGGAACTGCAAATTAAAAGATACTCCACCCGTGAGTTAGTCATTACCAAGATTTTTCAAACCCTCAGAAGCTCATTTTAAAAACTGGGCTTTAAGGAGTTAATTAACCGAGATGTATTCTGTCTTTGTATGCTTTTTTTTTGTAGCTTCAGGAAATCTTCTAAAAATGAGCATATGACCAATTATTTCACTTTGAATGCATTTAGCTACTTTAAAAATTGCAACCACGCTGAGGATAACTCAGGGAGACAATCGCAATCACTGCCTGATGTTTTCCTGTATGAAAGGTGAAGTAATCTAGGTCAAGCATAGCCTAAGCACAGAGCCCCTGAGGCTGCTCTATTTTTATTCCTAATGTAATGAATCTCCATTCCATCACCAACTGTCTCTGCAAATTGTACCATAATTGTCAAACAGAAGTTGTTGGAAACAAAAAAAAAATCTTCCCTCCAAAGTAATTCTTCCTGCAGTTCAATATTAGGGATGAGAAATGGTCAGTGTAGTGACTAATGGCAGTTTATTTAAGAGGGCTGCAGTGCTGCTAGACAGTAAATGGAGGTCTGTAATGAGAGTCACTTCCTCTGCTCCCCTTGTGCTCAGACAACAGTGTTTTCACTGTGTCTGAGGAGCCTTAAATGTCCTCTTTCCCTCCTACTAGACCACTTCGGTGGAATAAGGGAGGAAAAACAATTACCTTACTTCTGTCACCTCCCATCCGTGTCAGTTTTCCTGTTTCTTCCTTCAAGTGTGTGGGTTCACATTCATTTCAAAAAAGGTGTGTTTTGTATGAAGGACACATAAATTACTGTTCTAATTTTAAAAGAACATAACTCAGGACAGCATCAGCACAGTCCTGCTGTATCGTGTCCTCTTTTGCTCTTTTGATGTCACATAAGAGCAGTGACAAAGCAGCTCTTGTTCTTTTTGAATATAATGCATTTTTAATTACATTACCCAGTGGGTGAAGCTTTCTTTGAGTAAAATGTTTTATCTACAGTATGTAAAGGCTTTTGTCAAATTAACAATTTATCTCTTTTAGAATAACTGCTACTACCATGGGGAAGTTCAGGCGCATCCCAACTCTGATGTCACCCTCAGCACCTGCTCGGGCCTTCGGTAAGGAACATAAACATCATTTTGTATTCAAGCAGCATCTCAACGCTGCCCTTTAAGTGCTATTTGCCACCGCAATGTTTATATTTACGTAAGCCAGTCTGCACAGCAGCCCATCGCTCTTAAGCCCCTTAAGCGCGCTGTCAGTAAGTTTGTGTGTGACTCGCAGGAATAGAAGAAAATGTCACACCTCATTGTGTTCGTCCAGAGAGGCATTCAGTAAATATCTGCACTTGTTTTGGCAGTAATTTGCGTCTTGCTGTTGCTAATGACCAACCACAACTGGAGGATTTGGACAACATCAAAAAGTCCTATCATACACAAAGTCATCTTCCGCTTAATTAAACAACGAGGAAACGTTGTTGGACGCAGATAATGTTTACTTTTCATCAGCACAGACACGGAAATAAAGGCGGGGCTACTGATGAGGCGTTTTATGAGCAGTGTTTTCTGTGGGAGAGAGGAGCTTCTGTTGGAGTGGACTTTGAGCTTTTCAATGTTCTTTTACTTGCACAAGAATCTGTAGAACACACTGAAGGAAAGGACAAAAACGAAAAAAACACAATAGGTATTGAATCTGAAATGGGAGAACTACGAATAAACAAAGCTGATTTGAATTTGTTTTTATGCATAAAGCCGTGAGGAGTTTTAACCCAAACAAGGCTGGGGTTTAGAAAGTCTGTCTTTCTTGGCCCCTTTTCAAAAACTAAAAAGTTTCATAGTTTCATTTGGCCTCTGTTAAGAATGGGCATCAGAGCCACAGTCAATCAAATCCTGCATTTGAGAGATTGGTCATGCTTTGAAGCTTTGTTTTCAGACTTGCGCTGCTGTCTCTGCAGAGGCTTCATCGCACTTGAAAACAAGACATTCATCATTGAGCCGGTGCCCGGTCATGACAACGGTACCCACATCATCTACCGAGTGGAAGAACTCAGACTGACCCCTGGAGACTGCGGCCACGGTTTCAACATGTCCTCTGTTGCCCCTGAAAACCAGATCAAAAACCCCTTCCAATCCTTCCACACAAGGGTGAGATTAGTTGTTTTATTTTTTTATTTTTTTGTGTGCAAAGTGTCTTTGGATACCACAGTTCAGAGCTATATTGTCATCAATTTGAGTATTTTTTTAAAAATGTATTTCCATAATTAATTGTAATTTCTAAAGGGTAAGGGTATCATTCAGTCGATGAAAGATTAATGGGCGTTTGACCAAAGATCAGCATATTTGGCCAGCCAGTGAGTTTGGACAGGTTCCCAGAGGGTGTTGCCTTGGGCTTGACACATTTTATCTGTACTTAGAGCCCAAAGTCGAGGG
>OMLP01015205.1:0-31793 GCA_900302685.1 Spondyliosoma cantharus | reverse complement strand
AAAGTCGAGGGCCCATGCAGGTTTGGCCAATCATTTACATAGAGCAGGTGCAGCATCCATCTGCCACTATTCCCAAGCATTAAAACCTCCAATTTAGTCAGGAAAAAAACTTAACACTATATAGTACTTAATGACCCCTGAGTAATATCTGGGCCCAGCGTTTTTAGAAGATCATCAGTTCCATTTTAACAGATGGGACGTTGGTGCAAAAGATCACCGTCTAAGGCTGCATGAATCAGTATGCCTTTCTGGGATGTCCTGGCATATATGAGCTAAATAATATTAATAATGACAAGAGATGAAATAGCAGGTGGCTTAGTTCCCGCCTTGACTTAAAAAAAAGCTGGGTCAAACACAGCTGGCGTAGCGATTTCCAAATGTAACAAAAAATTGCCAACCACCACAACATCTCTGCTTTTTCTCCAGCATAAAAGGCATGCTCAGAAGACAACCAAGTACGTGGAGCTGATCATTGTTGCAGACAACAGAGAGGTAATGCATATTTCTTGCTTCCATTCACAAATGCAGTGTATGAACCACAGAAACAAAACATTGAATGCACAGCAACGCCTCATGGTAAAAGTAAGGGGAAAAAAGCAGGGTAAGCCATAGCAACAGTAGAGCAGGTCCTGCTGGGGCTGCAGAATTAGGTCAGTGTGCAACAAGCAGTGTGGTCTTGTGGCAGAGGCTCCGTTCTGACAGGAAGTGCTGAACGATTCCCTAGCGGACCAGAAAGGAAACCGGAAAAAGCAGTGTGGATGCAGAGGAGTCTCCCGTAAGCACTGACGAGCTCATTGTGGGGTTTCCTCCTGGCGGCCCTCTGCCAATACCAGGACCTGAATGGAAATGAATGGAAATTTACAAAAAAAAAATATGGGATCAAGTATGTTGTGAGGCTCAGATTTGAAGAGCAGCACCAAACACAGGTGGATGCACAGTAGGGTGAAAATAGAGAGGTTGACTTTGCTGCAGTTTGGATCTAAAGCATTGCAGGCTGTCAGATCTGCCAATATACCTGCTCCCTGCGGCCGTGCCATTTGTCTCTCTAACACTGGGAGATTTTTCTGGATCCAGATGGTCACAGCTTGACAAGCTGCCGAACACACAGTAAAACGTATTGCCGTTGCGGGTGTTCTGTGTTGTTTCATGCCTTTTAGTTCTGAAAATGAGTGTAACTGCAGTGTCGTTTATGTCTTTATGGAACGCAATTACATGTGCTTATTGTTGTTTAAAATTTTTCCCCATTTCTACAACTGTTTGCGTGCAATTCTGTTTTCAGTTTCAGAAACAGGGGAGGGATGTGGAGAAGGTGAAACAGAGACTGGCAGAGATAGCCAATTACGTGGACAAGGTAAAACATCCTCTCCCCTTTGCACAGGAGGGATAAATCACTTTTTTAAAATAGAAATATTGCTGGCAGCAGAGATTAATGGGATGAATGTGTGATATATTAATGTCCTACTAAAACAGCTGCTTTTAGTCTGTCTAAAACCTCTGCCAGTGCTGCTGATCCATCGAAAGCAGATACAGACGGCAGATGGATTTGCATTAGGAAGGCATGGATAGAGACATGGAAAAGACATCTGACCATGTCAGAAACACGATCAGAGGATTCAGTGTCATAGTGAAATGTATTGTAATTCAGTGAATCAAGCAACCAAAGTAAAGGCCACGATAGTGTCTCTCACATCTGTTTGCAGGTCTTTTGATCATTCATGTATTCTAAGATATATAAATCTCTTCTTCAGTTCTACAGGGCCCTGGACATCCGGGTGGCCCTGGTGGGTTTGGAGGTGTGGAGTGACTCTGATAAATGTCCCATCACCCAAGATCCCTTCACCACCCTACATGAGTTCCTAGACTGGAGGAAAGTCAAACTGCTGCCACAGAAACCTCACGACAATGCTCAGCTCATAAGGTAGAAATTAAAATGTACTCAACAATCTCAGCCCAGAAATCAACAAACGCTTGTTCGTAGTCGTGAATGAAAACAGATCAGGGCAACTAGCTACAAAATCACTCATGTTTTGTATATACTACTACAGAAAATGAGCTTTTTTCCCAATTTGAAGACTAAAAGATTAATCATGAAATTAATCAGCAAATCAATTACCTCCTCCAAGGAGATTATGTTTTCACTTATGTTTGCTTGTTGTTTGGTAGGCTGGTTTGTCAGCAGGATTCCAAAAAATCTGCTGGAGGATTTCCGCAAGTCAAGTCAAGTCAATTTTATTTATATAGCCCAAAATCACAATCACAGTGCTTCAGTGGACTTCACTATCTGTACAGTGCAAATACGTCCTCTGCCCTTGGTTAACAGGCTTAAGCATGCACAACTGTTAGATCTTTTTCACTTTTTGCCTCCGCAGTCTTTATCTCCTCCTCACCTAATATCTGTCCTCTGCTCTTTGCAGCGGCGTATACTTCCAGGGCACCACAATTGGCATGGCGCCCATCATGAGCATGTGCACAGCTGAGCAGTCTGGAGGCATTGTCATGGTGAGTATAAAGCCTGCTCGCTGCTCCCACTGTGCCTCCACCCTCGTCTTCCTCTGTGCAGCCTGATTGTATCAGCGTGAACATTGTTCAGATTCTGTCAGCTAACACAATCCAGACGTGATTTACACTGAAAAGGTGTTCGTTGGTTGCTGGAAGCACATTTAAAGACAGGTCTGGCAGGAAGTCATGCTTTTAAACATAATGATATTTGTGCTGGCACTCCCTCAACAATCATGTCCTCATCATTACTAGAAACACCCAGTTGCACAAAGGAACATGTATAGATATACTCTCAGAAAGATTGCCCTGCAGATATGCACACCTTCAAAGGTCATTTGAAGTCTTGCAGCCATTCAATCAGGCTTTCCTGTGACATCTCTGAAAGGATTGGTGGGGCATGGGGCTAAATCAAAGGCCACAGCGTGTAAACCAAACCACATTTACATTTTTATGAGCTGTGATAAATTGTTTATGCCACACATTTGAATCAAAATGCATTTTTTTTGCATCACCCCAGGTACACGAAATTGTTGCACATAGTAAATTAGCTGCCTGTTGGGCTGCTCTGCCTGCTGAAACACTTGACACCCATGCCAAATCACAAAGTGGTTATGAGCCCAATGCTGTTACGCCTCAGCCCAGATGTGCATCCCCCATTAATAGATATGTTTTCCGCTGGCCGTGGCTGTAGTGAGGCTTCTCCAGATGTTTGTCTTCCCCATTACTTACAGATGGCAGATGGTTTGGACCGAGATTAAAGGGCCATGTAACCAGTTAGAGGGCGGCCACATGACATGAACCATTTCTCAAACCGTGCCCTACCATGTGTGTTAATCAGCCACAAATTCTCTATTTGGTCCACATGTTCTTTCAATTTACTCGTCGAAATGTTGTTTATTTTTTCGAGTAAACTCACACGGGTCTTCATATGTGAGTGGTCGGGTTTAAACTGTAACAGCAAACTGTATCTCCTTTTTTTTTTTAGAAGGCGCTCTTGTCTGGGAGTTATTTTCTCACATGGCTGGAAGTGATATCAGAAAGACTATCAGAGCGTTTCTCGAAACCAACACTATCAAATTCTCACCATCACAACAATGGCTTATAGCTGCTTCAAAGTAATGACTGTGGCTTCCAAGAGTTTCATCCATTTCTGCTGACTCTGATATTACACTCTTTTGTGAGGAAGCACTCAACTATAAACTACACACACACACACACGCACACACGCACACACACACACACACACACACACACACACACAGATACACACACTGATAAACGTGACAGAAGGCATAGGAAAGTTTCCCCATCTTTCTTGTTAAAAGGCGGGGTGCAGCTCCCCATGATGCTGCTCTGTAATCAGAGCAGAAAATAGATTGGCTTGCCCTCAACCCTTCACATATGACCCCGCCTTTAAAGGACGTATGTGATTTTTTCTCATGTGCATGGCACAGAGCATTTGAATGCCACAGTAGGATAAACAGTAGCCACATGGATGACCTCGTTCTCAGGGGTCTCAAGATTTGGAATGGTGAATCATGCTCCTTATTCAGAGTTCTGATACAAGCGTCATTGGGGGGGAAGGGTTGTTATGTATCAATCACCTGTGTTAATATGTAGACACATGCCACCATTAATGAACATTTTTCTGTCATGCTCAAAGCGGGCTGCACTGGCATCCATAGTCATTTGTGGATACATTTAAAGCATGCTGTTTAAGTTTTAATTTTGTTTTCCTTTTCAAACAACATGTCGAGATTTTGGAGGTGTGTGCGTACGCTCCCCTGCATTTGGTTACTGATAACTTTCATTTTTTGCGTCATCCTGCAGAGATGTTGATGTATATCTGCAGGCATCCATAATTGCAGCATGAATACTCAAACATGCTGTGACTATGGAATCCCAAGGGCAGAATGTTAAATGAGAAAATAAATGTCACTCTGATCTCGGTACAGTAAATGTGATGCTGCAGACCGCAGCCAGTTAGCTAAGCTTAGCACAATGACTGGATAAAAGGGGAACATCTAGCCTCGTAAGGTAAAGTCATTGCGTTGCCAGGCAACCAAGGAATAGTCGCATAACCAACGTATGGCCCCCTGTCAACACAGAATTGCCATTTTTCATGTATCAATCTAATCTAATTTTGAAAATCTTATTTCTCATAATGAATATGATAGGAGGATATGAATTAGACTATTTTTCTGTTATCAAAACAGAATATGAGATGAATACGAGAATACGACAGAACAACAGAGATGCTCAGTGTACTGAGCTGTATTCCGCTCTAACACTGGAGAATGTGTAAAATAACTCAAGCATTTACAGCAAATTTTAAGGTTATTAAATCAAACAACAGAATTTTGCAAAATGATGACACAAGGGTTCATAGGGTTGTTCTGCCGTTCATCTCTATCTCTCCTTTTTCCAGTCTCATCATGGCGCACATTTTATCTACTGCATTGACTTTGTTTCTCAATGACCCTCCAGACTCCCTCTCAACCCAGCTGTCTACAAATCTAGGTGAAACTGAAACTTCCACCTGTCTCTCGTCCCTCTCCATCTCTATCTGGCTCAGGAAGGGCAGTTGTCGCACTTATCAATGCAGCGGCGGCTCACACAGCAGTAGATTTTGGAGCTTACTGCAGTAGCTCCGCTAGCAGTGGGTATGATTGGGTCTGCGGGGGTAATGAAATGGCAGGTGAATTCAGGCTTCCACGAGGAGAAAGAGTAATAGAAGACGGATGAGGGGACAGTCCGGACAGTTACAGAACTGTTTTAGGAATCTGCAGCTTAAAAATGGCTTTCATTGAGTTTTATGCATAGCCAGACATAAAAGATTACACATTGTTAACATGCCCTTTTTTTCCCATCACAGGATCACTCTGAGAACCCACTGGGTGCAGCCGTGACTTTGGCACACGAGTTGGGACACAATTTTGGTATGAACCATGACACCCCAGAGCGCGGCTGTGGCTGCAGGATGACCGTTGATCGTGGGGGCTGCATCATGACCCCCTCCACAGGGTGAGATTTCTTGTATCCATGAATTACAAGTCCTTTATGATTAAAAGTTAAGACGAATGTGACACAAATGTTTATGCTGCTGGACGGGTTGAGGCAGCTGTAATTGTAATGAAATTCAAATTAAATCTCCACTGCACTGTCATTACAGTTTTAGCCTGATTTGATTGTTGTTTTTCCTTCACTTCAGTTTGCGCTCTGCTCCAATTAAATCTTTGCTGGGCAAAATATTGGCAAACGTGTTCTCAGATTTTACAATATAAGCTCAGTCAGAGGTTTAAAATTGGGACTTGAGGCTGTTTCTCTCTGGTGTTGGCAAGTGATTTAGAGCCATTGAAGAATTAAAGTCTTGTTTCACACAGCCACTAGATTAAATGTTTTATCAGCTTTACTTTTCTCAGCGAATTAGCAACCTATTTTTTTCCTTAAGAGCCAAAGAAATTGATTAAGCTTCACTACAGCTGTCCAGTTTGGATAATTTTCATCTGTACATGATGCTCCTTTGTTTACATGTTGTTGTATGAGCAGAGGCTCAAACACACACACACACACACACACACACACACACACATACGAACACACATAGACACACTTTGGCCAGAGACTAAAGCAGCTGCTCTAGTATTCTACTCGTGTTGCCTGGGTCGCTGAGATAACACTGTTGCTGCAAGTGATGGACTCTGTGGCTGTTAGTAAACAGCAAGCAGATAAGGTGAACCCAGAGCGCAATACCAGATTTCACCCTTGGTCCGGTGCCAGTCTCGTTTGTCTGATGGTGAGTCCCGCAAGCTGCAGATGAATGTTGTCAGGATGGATTTCCTGACACTGTGAAGAAGAAGGAGACAAAAGGCCGAGAGACGCAGTGTTACTATTGTGATTACTGCTCACACAGACCCACCCACAGCCCACATACCAACATCAACCATAGCCTAAACATTAATGATATTAGTGGGGGTTAAATCATGCACAATAATGGGTATTTCTCCAATTTCGAGATAGCAAGAAAGGATGCCAACTCTCTGGTTGAGCTAAGAGTCGTATGATTTAGCTGTTTGAGTAAACGTGTGCCACATCGTCCAGTCAGTGTTTATGAGACGGCGGCGCAGTGTGTTTCCATTTGCAAGTCGTCAAGCAAGCAGTGTAGAAGGCCACAGCTATAGACTGTCAGATGGTTGGGATCAAAAAACTGTGACACGTACACTTGCAAGTGTATGTCCAGAAAAATCCTCCAACCGCAGACGGGACCAAAATGTACGACTGTGGGTGGATCACACCCACATCTTGAGAAATTCTCAAAAGTTTAGGCCTTTTGTTGGTGGTCCAGTAGAGGCTGTGAAGAGCTTTAACCTGTCGTAGCGAGGAATGAAATACATAACAGCTGCAACTAATCAGAGACCAAGTACACCCCCTCATGGTAACAGCACTCCCAGATGGCAGCAACTAGGTTTTAGATAATTTAGAAACTGTGTCGTCATTACAACATCCAGTCTTTGTTGAGCTATACAAGGACCAATGGCCAAGAGATTTCTGATCCCTGGAAGCTGAGCTCCTCTTCCCATTAGGTCTTAATGTGTTCTGTGGTAGGAGGATGCAGCTGCATGAATGAAAGACACAGTAACACAATGTCGGAAATTGTTAATTAGGTGGGCAAACATGAGACAGTACAGCGGTAAATTCAAAGTTACATTTACAACTATGATACAAGATCCAGGGTGCTGAGTGTCTGAGTTTAGGGCAGATACATTAGAATTTGGGATAAGTCTTGACATCAAACACTGACATTAAAAGTAGATAAGAGCTTCAGTTCTATACAGAAACAGCAGACACAGTAGAAGAAATTGCTGTTGGCTCGAGGCTACATCCTTCAAAAATGCCATAAAAACTGCTAAAAAGGCATAAATAATATAATTTACCACGTGTTTGTCCCAGAAAAACTTGAGTGACCTTTTACTGTACAAATATAAAAGAGGGAGGTGGGGGCAGGCTGTCAAAAACTGTGCTTGTTTGTGCAGCCGCTGGCAACAGTGAGCTCATCCTGCTGTTCTCATACTACATTTTTTTCAGAGGAAAAAAAATGTATAATACGCACTGAACACCACTGAATTTATGCAGTGTACTTTTTAAATATGCACTCAGCGTTGACAATGTGGCAACGGCTTTTCGCTCGTCACCTGCCAAAGATATCTAATGATGTCATGCAGAAACTTTAGAAAAATGACTGCATGATATAAATGGGTCAGAATGAGTCACGGTATTATTGAATTCTTTAATAGGTTAATGAAGCACAGTGGCTCCTTTTTCAGCACCCTCTGCTACATGATTATGAGATTAAACACATTGATAGTTGAGAGGGGTGGTCAGTGACCTTTCATGCTGAAACTCGCGCCTCTGTTTGTTAAGTAAAGGGTGCAGGATAAATCCATACATAGTGGTACGGTGACATTTTGCCTGGCAATTTTGTGTTGATGCACGGACTCCCAAGTATCAATATTTCCACATTTAATTATTGGTATTTTAATTGAATACAACATTTAATGGAGTTTATTGGTTTTAGTGATGGTGTTGGTCAGTCAAAACACCATAGCCACGGCAACAAGACAGTGGAATTAGAAGATAATTCATGATGTTAAGTAGCTGCATTTGAGATTGAGGTTTTTTAATACTGTAGCGGCAGGAACCAATATTTTTGTACTACCAGTGGATTAATCGTGGATTAATCAACGTTTCTGCGAAGGTGTGAGTGTTGTCCAGCTGGCTAATTTTCAACTGTAGTCCAATCATAGACCATGAGTCGACGGACCATTTTAGCATCTTTCAGGTCATTATTTTGGTTTTATGGTCGACACCTTGTTGTGGTTCAATCTCCCCACTCTCATTAACCCTACATGGCAGGAGCAGGCAGCTTCAGTAAAAACTCTAAAAGTTAGCGACTAGCTTGTGAACATAGTGGAGCATTAAGCTGCTAATTAGACAGATATTTCCCTCAGGAGTTGGTGGAGACCAAAAACACAGCACAAAGAAGAGTGGATATTGTACTTATAGGGGTTGTCAGGTAGCCAGATATGCGACTCCAAATGTTTGCTAATGTTGCCTTATAACTGTTAGATGTGTTAAAAGGCAATTTTTTTGCCAGCATGTGCATCATCATTAGTGATAACATCTCACATGTCACTGCTACTAAGTTTCTAAACAACTTCAATTAAAACCACATTAAGATGATATTCTTCCCTGGACTTCCTCTGTTTTGATGTTTGACATAAAGGGTGAGAGATCAACTTTGTTGTCTAGACAATATTGCTGTTTAGATTAAATCAGTTGTGCTATGTCAGTCATAGTCTGAAATCTGTCATGGGAAACATTTTGCCAGAGCTTCAGAGCCTGCTTTAAGGGTGAAAATTATGAACTTGCCCAAGTTCAAGCTTAGCTTAGCCAGTTATCTCCCAAATTGAATTTCCTGAACTATCAGCCTGAATTCACAGTTTCCTGTTGACAAAAGCAAGAATTTCACAAACCAATCTAGAACTCATTTCCCCCATCACAGATCTGGTTTATTTTTTATATATATTAGCATCCTCCTTTGACCCTCAGCAGAGATGCCTTCAGCATCTTAAACGCGTTGTTGTAAAGCAGTGTAGCTCATTTGACTGTGTGCTTGGGATACTCTCAGCTTAGACTTGCTAATGGAGGAGAGGACAGGCTGCATCTAAATGATGTGATTATCAGTGACGCTGCCAGCTGTAATCAGGGCCAGGGCACACAGAGAGAGATCCGCAGAGAGGTGCTTTATGCCTGGATAGACAGGCAGAGCGAGGAAGCAGTGCTTTTATTTGCCTTTTATCTCCCTCAGTGGTGGAGCAGGAACAGAAACACAGAGAGATAGAGGTGAGAGGGAGACACAAACAGGAAAAAGATGACAATGAAGGAATTATTTGGCGACACATTGACAACTATGACGGGCATGTGAGCCATGAAGACTTGGCCCAAGAGATCTGTGTTATGACAACAAGTGGAACTTTGAGGGACAGGGGAGAGGAACAGGGGTGTACATAGACAGTGTGGATGTCTTATAGAAGTTGAGTTCAGAGTTGCATCACATGAATGTGGGGAGAAAACTCAAAAGCACTTTAATATGTCTATATGTGCAGAAAGATGAAGCCCAGCAGGTAGCTGTGGCTGGACTTTGAGGCCAAGAGGGGAATTCTTTGTCAACACAATATGAGGTGGCTGCGACTCTTGTTATTTTCCTGTCGAAATGACAGAGTGCAAGTGAGGTGAGAAGGTGCAGAATGTCATTATCTGAAGACATTCTGCCGAGGAGAGGAGGGAGAGAGCTAGTTAGGTTTCTGGTGGGTAAATGTTTGCAATAAATTCAGCTTGTGTTTTGCTTTTCTTCCTGGTATTTAATCACCATAGGCTTCTGCCAGTGTTGCAGCCTAACATTTCCCAAAAGGTCAGACATGTCTCTCCTGCTTAGTGCAGACTAAATGCATGTCAGTCTGTTGAGCAGCTTAGAGAGCAGCAGAGACAGCTTCATGTCAGTCAGAGTGTCCACAAATAGACGAGCCCTTCAAAGCCCCCATGTGACCAATCCCTAGGATGGGTTAAATGCAAAAAAACAATTTCACTCCTTTTTACTGCGTATGATTGTTTGTGACAGCTAAAGAGTCTTCTTTTTTTTCTTCTTCTTCTTCTTCTTCTTCTTCTTCTTCTATTATTTAACATGTTATCACTGGGTCAAGTTATCTGCAACATTTTTATGCCATCAGTGGTTACTAACCTCATGCACCAGATGGTTTCTTACACAGAACCATCTCAGAAGTGGTCCTTGGGAACTGTTTGGTAAAGGACAGAAACTTAAAAAAAATGAATAATTGGTAGTCTATTGGATGAACCATCCATCTGTTATTAACCAATCAGATCGCTGAACCATGTGACGTCATAGGATAGCAAGTGAACAGCATTTCAAGAAGCTCGCTATTCAAGAAGAAGTGCTCTCCATCATTGTTGTTTTTCAAGCTGTCACTTCTTGCTGTTGTCACCTCCATGGTCGTCACACCTAAATCACGCCCGCAAGTGCCAGTAGTTCCTTACAGGACTCTGATTGGCACAAGCACATTACTTGAAGTCTGGCAAGATGGATTCCCCATCTTGTGGTCCCGCATGTTCTTGTGATTTCGCAACTCCTTTACCTTTTTCTACCATGACGTCCATTAACTTTCTAATGCTGAACAATTACGAAACTGAAGTGATGGTGTTTGGGCACCAAGGTAGAGGATTTGTGTAAGTCAGACTTTATCTTCTCAGGACTTGCAGTGCACCCTCGAGGCCACAAATCTGGGAGTAATCTCTGTTTCGGACTACATATTTAAACACTATCGCCAATCTAGCTATCATTTCGATCAGGAGTCTTGCCAAGATCAGATCATTTCTTTCATTCAGTGATCCACAGGCTTTCATTCTTGCTTTTGTCTCCAGCCATATAGATTGCCCAAGGTCATTATTTGACAGCGTGCCAAGGAAATGAAAACTTTGCTTCCAATTTGTACAAAATACCAAAGCCAGGGTTCAGACAAGCTACCTCTGTGTTCTCCTCTAAAGCTCATATTTATCAGATGACTTAAAGTTAGAGATTTTTCTTTTATAGGTTAAAATGTAGGATTCAATGTTTTTGGGGCTTGTTATGTAAGACATCTTCTTTGAATTTGACCATTCTTTTTCAAATCTGTCTCTCATGAGTCTCCCAACACGCACTGTTAAGTCGGGTAAGGAAGGGTAATACTGTTCTGCAGCAGATACACATTATGTGTGCACAAATTAGCCTGAAGATAAATGTATAGCTATAGTGAGCAGCAACTAAAAAACATCATTTCATGCTTTTGTTTGATGTTGTGCTTTGTTTCAGTCCAGCTCACCCTGTACTTGCCTGAGCAAGATGGTGTGTGTCATCAGAAAATATAAAAGGAGACTCACTGGTTTATAGCAGCAGTAGAGTTGGTGGTAGCTTGCTGTGAGGCTGCAAGTTTTTTCCCTGCTTACAGTTCTGCTTTCCTCAACATCCCCTTTTAAGTTGTTTACTGCCAAGTTATACTTATTGTCCATTATATATGAGAAATAAGGACTACAGTCATAACCATGAATCTATAAGCAGCTCAGACAACAGGTGGTTCAACAGAGTAATGTATTTATTGGAGGAGTTTTCAACATCTGTGTAGATTTTTTTTCAATTATAAAGCTGTTTTTCTGCGGCGTGTCCCGACCTGCTGATTATGATTTCAGACGATTCTAATTATCTTTCTGTGCACAATAATTCATAAAGCAAGAGGTGACTGTTTGCTTGACATGCCTGTGTAAGTGAATTCAAATCACCCCAATCATCATTTATGTAGCTCATACAAACACCCGGGACGTTCGTTTTGAAAACAGGATGACAGCAAGACTGTCATGCTGAGCTAAAAATGAAGCGATTGCACATAAATTAGGTAAATATTTAGTTTTTTTCTTTCAGTTCAGGCTGGCAGCCCCAGTTGAGGGGCGAGCGACATGTGTGTATATTTGACTGGCACAGAAGCCAATATACTGACACTGATTGACTGAAAACCAGCGGATTCTGGTCTCTATTTAGTGGTTTGGTGCATCTCTACCTGTTTTTCATTACATATTTTTGCCAGTGGTTTCACACTATTGCGCAGGCTTCACGTGGAGGTAATGTGCCAAGATATGCTGCAGTGTGCCAATAAAGACAATGGAGACGACTGTAGGCTAGTACACAATTTGAATGTATTTTATGAGGAAGGAAATACATTCAATAGATTTGTTTGAGCTGAAATATGCACTCAGTGCCTTTTGGTGAGTTACACTGAATGAAAACAAACTCCACAGGGCACCTTAAGCCCAGCCCCCCCCCATTGAAAATCAACAGACACAGGAGGGTTTAAATATCTGTTTTTCCTGCCTGTTAAAAACATTACTTAATGAAAATGGCAGCAGTTGAAATGCTCTATATTTATTTCTCGTAGATTAGGCACTGTCAATAACGACGCAGAGTCAATAACAATTGATGTTTTCTTCCCTCTCCGTGATGGCAGCTTCACTATCTGAGCGTACGCCTGACAGTCAGCTTCACAGACGTGTCAGACTGTATGACGTTGATGAGATTATCTTTTAATAGCGTGTGCTATTCACAATGTGAATCAGACATTACTCACAGACAGAAATTAGCTGACTAGTTACAGTTTTGTGTAACACTGTTGTGCACAGACAAATTAGTTCCAGCTCAGCGGGCTACACCTGGAGAGGGTGCGGAGCTTTGTGCTAATATTATCCAGGGAAACCTACACTCTCTGCTCGGATAATTTCCTGGACAGCAGAGCAGTCGTGTGGTCTCAGCTGTGATAATACGCACCTTCAGTGTGGGTCTACTCTACTGCAGACTGACATCTATACATTTGAGCTGCTCCTACATTATATAATGCAGATTTATAGTGTGTCTTTCTGTGGGTGAACGGCGATTTGTGATTTGTTGACTGTATGGCTTTTCATTTGATTTTGTTTTCTCTGGCATCTTCTCGCTGGTTTGAAGATAATACATGCTGATGTTTTTTCTACAACATTGTCTTTGATTTTTGCTCAGTAAGTCACAGATATTTAATGTTATTGAGAAATCAAGTGTCTAGTTGTACTCAAACATTCCCCGTCTGCATGTCACACAGAGTGAACAGTAATGTAATGTTGTCTTTCCTTGTTCGTATAAATTACTTTCCGCCCTCCCTCTGAAAGCTGCAGACATTCAGCTGACATTCAGCTGACGGCACAAAGGCACTTTGAAAGCACCACAACATATTCTGTCCTTCACGATGCATTTGTGCCCATCTGCGTCCGGACAGTAAACTCCTTTGGTGTTTCGGCTCATTCCCATTAACAACTGCACCTGGCATTAGGTGATGGAGAAGTTAGATATTCTCCAAGCATCTCTTGACACACCGTGAGGCCGACACTGCATCTGTTGCCAGGATGGAGTCGGCACCTGTTAACTCGAGGGATGTCAGCTGCAAATTAGCAGCTCAATTATCAAAGCCCTGTTCATACACAATCAATGGAAATATTGGACATCGGTCGACAGTAGACCATTTAGGAGGGGGGTTTTTTTTGGCTCCTGCTACGACTGCTTGAGGTGCCCTCTATATTAAATCGTGAAGCTCACAAATGACAGAGCACGTCTTAATTGCACACTTTTAGAGAGCTGTGTTTGATTGGCTGTAAAGGTCATTTCACCTTTTCAAAATCCACACAGTAAAGTTGCATTGCCTTTGTTTTTATGAGTCGGCTTCACTCAAATTTGGCAGATATAATGCTGTCGAGCACAACTGTTCTGCCATGACTTTCACTTTTATGTTGGGGCCCGTAATGTACATAATGTTTTCTGACACTGTCAAATAGGTGTTAATTAATTGTTTAATCACTGAAGGCTGTGTTGTACACGACTGCATTATATACAGAGTTGTCGGTAATATTCTCGGGAGGGAGGACAAAAAAGTAGAAACACGCCTCAGTCATGTGTAATCCAGCACAATACTACCTTTAACTTTGACCTCATTAATAAACAAGTAATTGAATTTACACATTTCCAAAAATATCACCTAAGCCAAAATAACAACAGTCTCCACTAGCTACCTTGAAGTGCTCGCAATGTTAAAGAAAGTGATGAAATATTCCTGGATCTGTCATTTTATCCAACTCGGCACCAAAAGTAAACAGGCTCGAGAATCATCCTCCTGCCAAGTTTCATGGAAATCCGTTCAGTAGTTTTTGTGTAATCCTGCGGACAAACAGACACATTGGGGAAATAAAACATTAGACATATCAAAAAGGTAGAATTTATGGCAGATCCGATACATTTTTCACAATAGACACATTAGTACCTAATGAAATTAGTGTGTATCATACATGCTTGCACAGTGTAATCCTGACCACAACGTCTGTTTTTGGTTTATGCTTCAATGTTTTAGAAGGTAAATCAGCCAGTAGTCTGCAAACGTGAATTAACCCTTCAAAACATATGGGAATCACTTTATAATAATCATCATTTATAAGTGCATTTATAGTTAATCAAGCTTTAGTTAATAGTTTAACAATTAAATGCTGAATAACGGTTTAATAAATGGGTTGCAAAGCATTTCATTATTTGTTGACAGTGAAAAAACTATTCACTGAAGTTAAATTAACTCACTCAATTTAACTAAATGTCTCACTTATTAAGGATAGTTATTATGAATTGTTACCAACACACAGTAAACTCATTTCTGCCTGTGCCTGGAACAAAGCGTGGCTGTGATGCAACTCAGAGCTGAATTAATGTTGTTTTTGTCATACATGTATCCACCAGATCTCGCTAATACGCTCCATGTGGCTCTAATTTGGTCCAAAGAAATCGGATTTACCTCAGTGAGGAACCTTTACCATTACTGCCATTTTATTGAGAACAGACTGTGTTTACCACTCATGTGCATTCCATCCCCTTAATGCAGATCCCAAAGCATGTCTGTGTTCTGTTATCAGCGGCAGCCCATGCTATTTACGCAGGCTTTGGTCTGGACAGTCTGCCTATCCGGTTTCGCTTTCTTTGTGCTTAGGTCTCCACGCTCTGTTTGTGTGCGTTAGGGTGGTTAAAAAAAAGGGCAGGCAGACACAGGCAGATTGGCTCTTGGTCAGTGAGAGATGAAAGCGGTGGACACTCAAAGGTGGCCGTTCTGAATGAATTGGACGCGGTTGTTTCACCCAAGGGTGGCCGTT
The DNA here is from genome assembly GCA_900302685.1 of Spondyliosoma cantharus. NCBI lineage: Eukaryota > Metazoa > Chordata > Actinopteri > Spariformes > Sparidae > Spondyliosoma > Spondyliosoma cantharus. The sequence goes on along the minus strand of OMLP01015205.1, from coordinate 16,484 downwards.
AGAAGAGGAGGTTTTTTTTTCCTGTGTTCGTTTGTTTTAAAAATAAAAAGCTGATTTCTTTTCTCATTGAATGCCTCTACCGCGATGTCCAGTCCCCTCAGGAGGAGCTTCACTATAGTCAACTAAGAGCAGTGAAATATCCATGCCGCTGCAGCAGCCAAATCCCCCTTAGGCAAAGGCAAAGCATCGTCCCCCTCTCTCAACCACACACACACACACACACACACACCTCCATCTAGCACCCGGCTCCACAAACATATTCTGTGTAATGTTGAATATTTTTTTTTTATTTTTTATTTTTTTTACAAATGTGCCCTGTCAAGCAGCAAGCCTTGAAGACAGTCTCCACACCCTGCTGCATCTGAAGACCCCAGTCATTCTATCGCTGCATAAGTACGTGTTTGACATGTCTCTGTCTGAAGTCAAGCTTTTCAAGCATCCGATGCCAGCTGCCTCTGTCTGTGCCACGTCTGCCAATCCTCTCTGCTCGCCATTGCTGCCTGCCACATCCTCTTTCTGAAGATAGACTATGTCCCGCTGCGACTGTGAGCTGTGAGATACTCATTCTACACCGCGAAGCCTGCTCTCAGTGAGGGCTGTTGTAAGTTGTTGTTAGCTGGCATAAAGCATGGGGTCGAGGCTTGGTTTAACTGTATGTGTGTTTTGTATTTACTTGTGTTTCATACTGCCTGAGGTTGAAGGACGACTCAGGCCTTAGAGGAGGTTAAGCACAGGAGCAAACTCTGCGTCTATATCTCGTTGTTGTTGTCGTTTGACATCTCCTTGGGCTCATTTTGCTGCTCTTTGTAGTCCTTTCTGCCTCTTCTATGTTATTTAGTGACTTTTTTTGTCCTTTAGCCTCCTGTTTTTACCCTCTCTGTGGTCATTTTGTGGTTGTTTTGGGCCCTGTGCGACATCTAACCGCACCTCTGGCCCCGCTCCTGGTTAAACAGCAGTATTTCTGCCTTTCTTATGTCTGATCCATAATTTAATTTCTCCCTTACTGTCTATTTGTGGTTTAGCCTACCTTTTGGTCTTTTTGCATCACTTTGTGTTTGTTTTGGGGAATGTGCCACATCTAACCGCACCTCTGGCCTTCGGTTAAACAGCAGGATTTTTGTCATTCCATATGGCGGTCCTTGACTCATTTTCCCTTTCTGTTTGTGGATTTGCAACACTTTGTGGTCTTTTTGGGGTCTCTTTGTGGTCATTTAGTTTTGTCTTTGTTGTTGTTTGGTATCTCAGTGGTCTTGTTTTGCATCTATTTTTAATCATTTAAAGACTTTTTTGCCCTTTTGCCTCTAATTTTTGCATTTCTTTGTGGTTGTTTTGGGCCTGTCCCACCGCACCTCTATCCCTGTATCCCTCTGATTTCTGCCATTTTCTGACCACCATCCATCATGTTATCCTTCCAGTCTTTTGTTTTCCTTTCTTTCCTTTCTCCTTTCTTATCTACATATTATTTCTGTGTTTTTAATCTCCTCGTCTCTGCCTATATTCTGGTTCCTGATTCTCCGACTCGCAGACGCTCACTCTAGCAGGAGGACCATTCCTCAAGGCTTCACAGCTGTTATTGGCATATTGTACAGTTTCATCTTTAAAGTCATAACATTTTTCTCTTTTTCAATACAAAGTCCAATTTCTTTCCTCACTAAATTAGACATTAGTCAGCCCTTCAGGGAAACGATAGCAGGGAGCGAAATTAATGTGGTCGAAATCGTGTGGTTTCAGGCTTATTATTTCATCATGGTTTCACGTACAAACATGTACTCACACACGCAGACACACACAAATCATCCAAATCCAGCCTACCCCTCCTCCAGTTTTCCCTCCAGTCAGTTGCTTAAATTGTCCTAGTTTAGCCAGGATACGCCTCTTGAAAATGTAGCTGCCAGAGAAAATGTTTCTCCGGACATTTGATGGGCCGCTTATGTATTGAGTAGGATTGCAGATCTATTGAACTGGAGCTGATACGATGTCAGTAGACCATTACATTTGTGTGAAAAGGCCTCTTGAATGAGCAGATTGAACAAAGCTCTGTCTGTGCTCTGGCTCAGCAGAATGATTGAATCCAACATTTTCCAGACCATTTTGCTTCATGAACCGTGAAAACACACATGATGCAGGACTTTTTCTGCGTCTGAGGCAAAATATCATATCTCTCATTCCTTTATTCCAGTCAACCTTGTTCCTTGTTCTTCTTGTAGGTATCCATTCCCAACAGTGTTCAGCACCTGCAGCAAGAAGGACCTCGCTGCCAGTCTGGAGAAAGGTGTTGGCATGTGTTTGTACAACATGCCCGAGGTCAAGGTGCTCTACGGTGGCCAGAAGTGTGGCAACGGCTACGTGGAGGAGGGAGAGGAGTGTGACTGCGGGGAGCCAGAGGTAAGGCATTCATCTTCGCTCGCTTCAGTGGAGTGGATCAGTCTCCAGCACAGTATTTGGGCTGGGCAGCTGTGTATAACTATGTGAATGTGTAACAGTGTGTAAAAAACAAATGTTTTTTGTGAGATAAACAGAAGTTAGAACAGAAAGTTGGTTGGGAAAAAATAATTTGAAGTCCTTGGTGAACCAGGATGCAGTGAAGTGTGGTTAATGTGATTCAGAAAAAATCCAGGGTGGTCCTTTATACAAAATGCCCCAAAAAACAAAAAAAACAGACCTCATTTTCTAAGATTCTCTTTTCATTTACAATAAACTGGCCCCTCAGATCAATACACAAAAGTACCAAACGTTCGCTTTTCCAACTTGATTCCCAACGGTAACTGTCCTGTAAGCAGTGACCCAGCACTAAAAACAAACTTCCCGTTAAACTTTCTCTTGACATTGACGTTGTTATTGCGCCTTAAAAGCGTCAAAACCTGCTGTGAAAAAAAAAAAAAAGCCTAAAAGCTTCCTGTGTAAGTGTTTTATTTACATCACACCTCCTCTGCCACATGTGCTTGAACAGTTGTCTGACAGGCTGCCATGGTGATGTCATGTCCTTGTCGAAGGCCCATTAATCAAACCACTGTCCAACTGGGTGACAAAGGAAACACACAAAAGTATACTCGGGTCGAGGCTGAAGAACGGTTCCCAAACAACTCTGACACTTTGTTTCCTGCACACAACACACTGTGACGCAAGACTCGCTTGTTGGATGCATGTATAGGTTGATTATGAGATATCACTCAAAATCTGTCGAGCATTGAAAATCTTCAATTTGCCTGTTTATCCACTCAACATCCAGCACTCATATATGTTTCATTTTCTGATAGAAAAATCCTCTTATTTGAGAAGCCGGCATTTTTGCATCGAACCACAACGTCTCAATCAGTTATAAAACATTGCAGCTGATTATAATTATCAGTTGTTTCAGCTCTACATCTGACGCGCTTATGCTGCCCCACTTCATCCGCTTCTTCCTTATCAAATATAAATAAGTATAGCTTTTATTATTTGCAGTAAAGTAAGAGAGTAAGAAGTAAAGTTCAAAGATTCAGATCAATATCTACCTTCTGTTGGCTGAGAAGGCAGAAACACTGCAGATTCTAGTGGCAGCCTATTAAATATTCACAACGTATAGCTACTACTAGAAAATGAGATCAGCAGAAGATACGAAACGTTGATTAAATATGTATTGGATAGATTGAAATAACAGTTGTAGCCTGCTGAGTTTTACACCGTGATATCAGAAGCTATTTACTGTAAGTACAGGAGGTCATGATGCAGAGCTCTTGAGTTGATAAGCTGAAAATAGTGGTATGAGAACTGTAGGAGTTTAACTTGGAGGTCCTGTTCTTGTTGAACTCTTTGACTGATGTTCTTTGACAAGTAACAACATCGCACGTCAATCGGGCAACAAAACAGGTTTCATAGTTGTGATTACCGAATATTTAGCAACATTTTAAGATGATAATCTGCTACCACTGATGTTTGTCATTGTAACTGGTGAAAGTGAGAGTCAGCACCAGCAAAAACGAGCCTCCTAACATGATCTAAATGAAGGGAGAGAAGAAGATGGATAAGAGAAAAAATGGTTTGCTGTGATTCGTTCGCATGGGAACCTAACAAATTTGGGGGTTTTTGCCCTATAATCCCGATCAAATGGAGCATTGTTTCTGGAAAAAAGACTTTTGGAGAGGGCAAACAAATGTTTTGCCATTTTGGCATACTAACTCCTAAAGGATAGGTTCAACCAAATCACTATCTGCTTCCCTCCACGCTGAAAGTCAGATGAAGTTTCGTAGTCCACAAAACATTTCTCAAGCTTCACAGCAAAACAGCATTGCAGCATTTTCCCTAACTCCCTAATTAACCCTAATTTTCAAATCAGTTTGGGATCTCGGGGCTTCTGGACACTTTGATTAAGCCGGATGAGCTGTATGGAGCCATTTAATTTAATTTTTCTTTTTTTTTTGCACAAAAGTCCCCTTCTACTTCATTTGTTTAGGAGAATGCTGCAATGCTGTTTTTGCTGTGAAGCTCCAACAGTGTTTTGTGGATTCAAGGCTTTCCATCCGTATGGAGGTTAGTAGATAATGACTGAATATTCACTTTTGGGTGAACTTAATCTTTCAAACCTGCTTGTCAAACACAAAGCGTTTGATTATTTAGTTATGACTGTGTACTCCATCATCACGCAACCCTAGGTAATATTTAAATGGAGTCATTGTGTTTGACCACCAACGAACCAACTGTATAATTTACATTTGCCAGCTCCATCCCTGCCATATTTCCCCCTCCAATAACCCCCGTGATATCACCGCAGAGACCCTTCCATGTTTTATCTGCCAGCCCACTTAAACTGAGAGATTAAAGCCACCTTTTCCTTCCTCTCTAAACAATGCGCTTACGTCAGGGCCAAGAGGTAAACAGCCAGCCTCATAAAACCACACATCAACTGAAAATTAGACGTCCAACAATCCAGTTGCCTCCAGTTCCAAGCCTTCAACACGTCTTGTCATTACCTTAGAAGCCCCACAAGCGGCCACGTCAAGAAAAGATAAATGAATGTGGGAGTTGTTTTCTGCAATGCGTGACACTACTTGGAAAACAAAGCTGATGTGTTCGGGCGTCCAATAAAAGATAAATATTGCAACACCTCCCTGAAGTCTTTTACAGCATTACTCCCCTTTCAACTTCTCCTTATGGACCCTCTCTTGTCAGTTCCCTGCCGGCAGCCAGCTGATCTTGTAGTGAAGAGTCTACAATCGTCATCTCTTAAGGGCTTTCAAATCCCACTCCTGCTCGTGTCCATGATATTCTCATAGTAAACAGCGATATCTGTCCAATCTTGACTTCAGATTTGAAGATTTAAACACACACCCTCCCAAATGCTACGCCTGATTTCTTTCTTTTTCCTTCTTTGCTTCACATTTCCAAATGTTGTGAAAAGGGTCATTGCATTAGGCACACTCCTCTCTCGGCAAGTCCAAAGGTCTCTAGAGCTCCTAAATTCAAAACATATGTGCTTCAGTAAATATGTCTCAATGTCTCAGAGGTCTTGAGGTCAGGGGAAGAAAGGCTGGAAACCCCCGGACAGGAAGTGCCCTCTCTTGACCTGGAAGTCTTGAAATGACAGAGACCAGCTGACAGAGGAGCTCCCAAGCGATGATCAGGTTCACATGTTGTTAACCGTTTTGTTTTCTTTCCCCTATATCAGGAATGTATGAATCCATGCTGCAACGCCACCACATGCACCCTCAAGGGAGACGCTGTATGCGCCCACGGACAGTGCTGTGAAGACTGCAGGGTAAGACTTTTCATGCAGGCCTTGGTCTGTATTATGCATTCTCCTTCCTCTTTGGACTTCATTTTCCGATTAAAATGCCCGACTGCTGTTCTCATAGCTGAAAAAGGTCTTAAATTGTATTTCCACCGCTGCTCTGAACATCACACAAACCTTTTCTCTGCAGAGACGGACAGACATTTTTCATTTCCAAACTCAAGCGCAAAGACCTCAAACTTTCTGAAACTGTTTTAATTTGCCCTGGTAGGTTATTAAGAGATTCATAATAGCGTGATCTTGGATATAATGTAATATCTCGGGTCAGTTCATTCTAACTTTGTATATTTCACCTCAAATAGGCAGGTTTAATTAGAGAACAAGGTCTCGAGTTGGATTGTATAAAGTTAATCTCCACTGAGTTGTGAGTGGTTTTTGCTTTATCATTGAAATCTTCTTCCTAAGTATCTCAGATACGTGTCCTCGCTTTGAAAAGGAACATTTGTTGAAGATGATTAAACGATTAAATCCTCCTGCACAGACCTCCATTTTGTGGCAAACGAGTCCTTCCCTGTGATTTACACAAAACCACGTTTGACCTCATGGCACGAGACGACAGCAGTGTAAAATGTTCTACGTAAGCTAGAGCCTGATGCTGTAGGCGTTCATACAATGAGTGAATAGCTCATTCTGGGCAATAAAAATGAGCTGGCACTTTTATATTAAATTCACAATGGCCTTCTTACAGGGTCAGATCTAATTCCGACATGGCTCAAACCTGAGTTCACATAAAGGCCAGGCCAGCACAAGGTTAAGGATGCAGAGAGATATGGTAGTGAAGAGAACATACTACATAGTGCTGTAGTGTACATGAGTTAACCTAGCGTTCTCTAAAGATTCCTCAGATCAGTCTAATTAATGTGTTTTTGTCCACCTTTGTTTTGTGATGCAAAAGAGATAAATTGGCCTTTGAAAATCAATAACAGTAATAATCACAATAAGCTACATTCTTAACGTTGTTCCAAGCAGTATGATTACAGTGTGAATGGAGCCAAACATAAAGGATGTGAGCGAACAGAATCAGAATCAACCCAACGTCGTCTCTCTGGTCTCTAAAATCAATTTAAACTGCTTGCTATTATTAGGGGATCCACCAGTGAGAAGTCAGAGTGATCATCCTTCACACTCATGGTGGTCATTAATTAGCTTTCAACCGCAAAATCAATTTAAAAACCCATCACAGCTGCAGCCTGTGAACAACTGAGAACACTTTCCGTCCTTTATATCATTTTGAAGCCACACTAGCAACATACTGTAGGTCTGTGGATGGCAATGTTGCACCACTTTGATCCAGGCTGAAATGTCTTTACAACTATTTAATGGATTGTCATTCATTTATGCACTGACGTTCCATGTTTCGCTGAGGATGATTCCTAATGACTTTGGTGATCCCCTGTCTTTTTATTCAGCACCACCATGAGGGTTACAGTCGTGGCTTCTGGTTAAATGTCTTGCTTCTCACATTCATGCCACCCTTTGAATGAATTATCATAACTTTGGTGATCTTCTAACTCTTATTCTTGTTCCATCATCAAGCCAAAATTATACTTCATCTAGAACAAAAGATTTTCTCTCTTTCTAAGAACTTAACTACATTTAAGTGGTATCCAAATGTGTGACTTTCATTTGTAATAAAAACAAAGAATAAAGAAGTATTGTTACTTTTACTCAGGTATGACTCTCGGGTACATTTTACAACACTGCATGTAGCTCTGTGCCAGAATAACTCTCACAGAGCAGCTAGCCTGGCTGTCGATTCTCCCTCTGGGATACCAGGTGCCAATAACGCCCAAGCATTGTTGTTGTGCTTGTAAGAGTCTTGTCATGTTTCAGTGAAGACAGAACAGAATATTTACAAAGCCCAAACGCCTCGACTTTAACAGGTGGATGAAGTCAGCGATGTTGCAGATCCGAAAGAGCTTACTGTACTGTTTTTGTTTACAGCTCAAACTAGCTGGCACGCTTTGTCGCGAGTCCAGTAACTCCTGCGACCTGCCAGAGTTCTGCACTGGTGCCAACCCTCACTGTCCGGCCAACGTTTATCTGCATGATGGCCATGCCTGCCACAGCGTCGAAGGCTACTGCTACAACGGCATCTGCCAGAATCATGAGCAACAATGCATCACGCTGTGGGGACCAGGTGAATCAAAGTTGTACTGTGTACATAATCCTCACGTATATGAGGGAATCCTACACGTAATCTGGCGATTATATTTTTGTTTTTTTCTTGTTAATCATTGTGCCCAGGAGCCAAGCCTGCCCCAGGGATATGCTTTGAGCGAGTCAACTCTGCAGGGGATCCTTATGGGAATTGTGGGAAAGACTCCAAAGGCTCCTTTGCCAAATGCGATGCGAGGTAAGACTCTGCAGCTGCTCCGATGCGGTAGAGGTGCGGAGGAATCACTGTGCAGAAGAAAACTGATTATCTTAAGTGGTGTCATTAGCAATCATCATTACGATGTGAAATCTGACATGTGATCTTCAAACAAAAGTTTACATGGGTGAAGAATGTAATTGGAGAAAGATAGCAGCTAATTACGTTCTGAGGATGTATTCATGAATCCTTTCATGCTATTCTTGTTGGCTAATTGTGCTAAAGATCTTCTCCCTTTGGGTGAATTCTGTAATCAAGCTCTTTGTTAATTGATGTAATTGCTTTAATGGCCGGAGGACTGAAGCGGTGCAGCACTCTTCAGCACTCTTTCATCTCTCTCTACAGTTACTTATCTTAGTCCGTGATTGACAGGCCTTTATGTTTTACACTCTTTTAATTAAGTGTTTTACTATCTGTTTTTTTAATGTTTGTGTGCACGCGTGTGTGTTTCCGCTTTTGTGTGCGTTGTATGTAGGGATGCAAAGTGTGGAAAAATTCAGTGCCAGGGAGGAGCCAACCGGCCGGTGATCGGAACAAACGCTGTTTCCATTGAAACGAACATCCCGCTCCAAGAAGGAGGGCGTATTCTGTGTCGGGGAACACATGTTTACCTGGGTGATGACATGCCTGATCCCGGTCTGGTCCTAGCTGGGACAAAGTGTGGAGACGACATGGTGAGTTCTTCATTTAACTGGGTACAGACCAAGCGTAAGGTCATATTTAATTCCTCTTCTCTTAAATGCTAAAGACTTGATATTGTCAGAGTGGTTTATTGTCTTATAACCTCACAATGCAGCGACAGCATTTGTCCTGTAGCGATCCCAAAAGGCAAGACTGTTCTTGCCTACTGTAGTATTCCTTTGGGTGCTGAGCAAATAGTCCTGCAGTACAGAGCCGAAGCTGGGAGGGGCTGTTCTCTCAGAAGGAAAGAGCAAATAAAATTAACTCTGAGTGAATCCAGTGATCCATATGTACACATCAAGCTCAGGGCTGGACAAACGGACAAGCCTCTTCTGGAAGCCAGTTATTTTATCAGGTGTGTCTCTCGACTTTTCTCCTCTCATTTGCTTCCCCTAAAAACCTCTCTCACCACACCAGTGACATCAGGGAGGCTTCTGGCTTTGAACAGGAGCACTTACCTCCTTAACTGCCTCCAGATCTGTTCTCCATCCTCCATTAATGGCAAACTGGTTGTGATAGCATATGATATGAGGCCCATATGGGCAGTGTCACCAACTTGCTGCCTTATATCAGTAAGTAAACAGATTATAATTCATCTTTACTGCAACTCCATAGCTTAAACTTCCAAAGTGCTTAAAGCTAACTTAACTTATTTGCTGAGTCAACTGGCCTTTGTACTCTCCTGATGCTACCAGGTGTAATGTCATTAAGGTGCATATACAGCAAGGTAGTCGGTGTAAACACTCGGTGTCTGAGGAGACATCAACACAAACAGCTCCGCTGAGTCTCCATGATGAGGAGACCCAGAGATAAGACATAAATTTAGAGATGTGTCAGAAGAGGTCAAGAAGTGGAGAGGCCTACACAACGGACCTCCCCTACCTTATAGAGCAAAACAATAATAAATACAACATGCAGCATATAATATAATTCAGAAAAATGCAACAAACACTGACAATGATCCAAGAGATTGAATACATAAATAGAAATGCATGGAAAAGGAAAAAATATATACAATGTTCATACAAGAAATAATTCCACTTCCGAGTACACATGAAATAAATGTGATGACAGTTTCCTTTTTTCAAAATGTGTAACGATGATGCTTGTAACGATGGTGCTTATCAACATGTCCTTTAGCATTCTGTATCTGTACAGCATCATATTTCAGGGTGTACTCACAATATTTTGTTTTTCAAACAGTCTGGTTAAGATGATCTCTCTTGTATTATATGAATGAAAAATAATTTAAAATTTTTTCTAAATGATAATGGTGGAGAAAAACACACACATTTCTGATGAAAATGTATTTCATACTAAAAGATTGTGAAGATTGGGGGGGGGGGTGTTTATTTGCCCACACAATTTTACAATAAGTCGGATTGTGATAAGATAAAGTTAATAAAACATGCTGAAAATATTACACAAGTTATGACACATGGCCCTGAACTGGCCAGACAGCACTTGCTCCTTTGCAAACAGCCCCGGTGTTCCCTCACAGCTATTGCATTTGCCAAACCCCCTGCAGCTGTGGATTTATTGTCTGAAAGGCCAGAGCTCTGCCTACGTGGTTGGAATTTGGCCAGAAGTGTGAGGGCGGATGAGGGCTTGTCACAATACTGGAAATACCTTGAAAAATATCAATACCGTGTTCAATACTTTGGGAAAAATTGACACAATTTTATTAGAAGATGAATATAACATCTAATTTAGCATAGTTTCATGTTTTCCAATTAAACTTTAGATTTGTTTAAAGACAATAAAACTGCAGTTATATTCTGCTCACTGAGCAGAAAACACGCAGCATGCATTAATCAGCAGCTAAACGTGTGCAAGTCAGATATTATCTTCTGCCATTGAGCTGTGCGCACTTCTTCTGAGTTTTTGTAGTCGTCTTTATTTGCTTTCCATTCCTGCACTTGCTTAACGATGCTTCTCCCTCTTATAGGTGTGCCTGAATCGGCAGTGCCAGAATGTCAGTGTCTTTGGTGTGCATGAGTGCTCTAGGAAGTGCAATGGACGTGGGGTGAGTGCAGAGTGCCTACTAGCTCAATATTTAGTGTTAAATTATGCACCGTAGCCTGTGAATCAGTGGAACACTCCTGTGTGGAGTCTGTATTTACCCATTTAGTCACTTTTTGACTAACACAATTAAGCCTGTCTCCCTGCCCTGTAATTGCACACAATAGCAGAGAAATGGTGTATTTACAGTGGAGCCTGTGAGTCATGGGCTGCTGCTACTTTTCTGTATGATCAATCTTGATTGTCCCACTGAGGTTAAATCAATCCCATTTAACATCATCATTTATGGTCTGTGTATAGTGTTGTTCATCATCTTCTTACTAGACAGTTAGAGAAGACACAATGCAGCACTGCAGGGAGAGACCACTGTAAGTGTTGTGTTAGGGAAAAAAGTAGCTCTTCCTGCCAAGAAATGATCACCTTTCTCCCTTAATAATTCAACAGGGGGGCGCGTTAATCTTTTATTTACTTTGTTGTTTGGTTTTTAGAATCGAACACTCACCAGGGGCTGAATCAGTTTACATTAACCTCTGAGCGTCACTGCATGTCATGGTTATACATGCCACAGTGATAAATTGAAATAAGAAATAAAAACCTTGATGCTAAAATTGTATGTTCCTTAAACTCTTGCATGTTTTAACCCCTGAGCAAAGCTCGTAAAGCTAGAAGGTGTTAAATACCTTTCCCTACTTACCTTGAAAGTGTTTGGGTCAAACATGGTGGAGTGGATGAATACATTCAAAGCCTGAATTGGGAAGGTTAGAACAGCTTTTGTTACACAGAGTCTCATCAGAAGCTCAAAGAGAATATGCTAAAACACCAAACCTTGGATATTCAACTCCAACGGGAAATCAATGTCACTCTACTTTTCAGAACAACAATATCCTCTTCCAACAAAGTCCAGACCTTGATCAAAAAGGGCTCTTACACGGAAGACACAAGGCAAGAGAAATCAATGGAGGCCCAGAAACAACTTGAGGAGGTCAACAGAAACACAACCGAAGTAACTTAGGACAATGAGCTGGAGAAGAGTTGTTGATGACTTGTGCGCCATTAGGAGAGAAAGATATAATATGCAAGAACTCTGCATTAGAATGTCTACTGACAGCTAGACCTTAATTATATATTTTGACTTGTGTACTTACACTATCCCAAAAGTTTAAAAGTTTAAAGTTTAAAAACTATGTTCAAAGAAGAAATCCACATGTTTACTCAAGGTAACGTTTCATTAATGAAACTCCAGCTCCAGTTAACATTACAGAACATAGACACACCCGACAATGGATGGATTTAGCTTCACTCTTGTTTATCGACCCGTTGCTGCAGATAAACAAGAGTGAAGATAAATCCAGTTTTAAGTCCCAAAAGTTAAAAAGTCATTTCTCAGCTCTCCTCCCGTCGGTAAACAGCCCCAGATCAGAGCAGAATCTGATGTCGCTGAGGGTGTTTATTCCTCCAGAAGGTCTGGCCCTGCACCCGACTCATTAAGATGCTTTGCAGGAGACTTGTAGTATAAAGAGATGGCTTCCCATTGAAAGCCTGGACTGCATCTGTTCTCCCTCAGACATATCTGCCATTCTCTCAAACACATCACACACTAGGAGACCTGCCTGCTTCGAATTTACTCTAAGAGTTTGAAGAATATTGTTTGCCTGGATCTCATCTCACTTTATCTTGCAGTGCACCTGTGGTCAGATACATTGGTATCTATATTTGTTTTTTATTAAGCCCTTTTATACGTTATATAACCATATCGAGCAGACATCTTTGAGAAATAGATTAAAATGTGAAGTTTCAATATCTTTGGATATCGGAATTGTCTGTGTCATATCACATCTAATTTATATGACATGTTTTAAATATATGACGTGTACTTAGACATTGTTATGATATACAGTGGATATGATCTGGCTCTGCGCAATTGTTTTTTTTGTATCCATCTTCATCTTGATTTTTAATTCTACACAAGAGAGGCAGTTGATAATAACCATATCCTTGTGACAAACACTATTAAGAGATTGTATTTTCTTCGTGTGTTGTAACATTTCCCTTCACGCACACATACACATAAAACTCTCCCAAATCATACCTCCCTCCAAGCCCTCAAGTGCCTCTTAACCCCACCACCTTTCACAAAGGAGTATCCATGGCCTGGAGGCAGAGAAGGCACTTGACTGTACGTCTGTGCTAAATGTAAATCCCCCACAGCTGCACAGCTCCCCCTGCACCTCCCTCTCCTCCTCATCCTCCCTTCAACTGACAGCTGGACCGCGTTACCTCGCCAGGGAATCCTCCCGGATCAGACTTCTGCTCTGGAAACCTGAGGCATCCCGGGACGGACTCTCCCATGCACATGTTTTATCTATTACGACTCTTAGCACACGCACAGCCAGTGTCCTCCTCTATCGAAAGTCACTCTGACTAACTGAATTGAGTGGCTTACTCATAAACAAATAAACCAATTCAGTTTTCATCTTGTTATTTGGCGATGGAGGCTTTGCAGAGGGAGATGCGTCATTTATATCTAGCGTTTAGCTTCTAGGAATACAAATGCCTTTTAATCCTTCTTGACACTGAAGAAAGGAAGTAAAACTACCTTTTTATTTGCAGGTGTGCAACAACAAGAAGAACTGCCACTGCGAAGCACACTGGGCTCCTCCGTTCTGTGAGAAAGCAGGCTTCGGTGGGAGCATCGACAGCGGGCCAATGAGACTGGCAGGTAGTGCGGACGATTTAATCTCTGTCCTCACTCATCTAGACAGAGAGACAACTCAGAAATAAGCAGCAACACAAAGCTGCCCCAGCTGCACCTTGTACAACTCTTTTCTTGCAGAGTCAGTAGTAGATTGATGTGTGGGTTTGGACCGGAGCATAACACAACTCCCCTTCCACCCGGCAATACATTACACAGCACAGTCTGAAGTCGTACAAGAGAAAGAGAATTAATTTAAGTCCTCAGAGTGAAGAGCAGGAATGAGAATGTGAATCACAAACTGTGCTGCTGACCGCGGCCTCGCTGTAACGGTCTTTGCGTCATGTCTTCTCATTGTTCTGTGCTGTAGATGTGCGTGTGTGTGTATTAATGTGCGTGTTGTCATATATGGCATCAGCCGACAGTGTGGTCATTACCGTGTCGATCCTGGTCACCCTGATCAGCCTCCTGGTAACAACCGTGATCGTCTTCCTGAAGAGGAAGACCCTGCTGCGCCTCCTCTTCACCAACAAGAAGAGCACGTTGGAGAAACTCAGGTGACACTCAAAGAGCCAGTGAGGTTTGATGTGGGTCACGGCGACAGCTCAGATTGTTGGATTATTGGATCACTTGTTTTAGAGTGAAATGATTTCTCTCTTCATTGATTTGAAATCGTTTTACTTTCAGAAACACCCGACAGTTTGGCTCCAACATCTAATTTTCATCAAACTCAGGTTTTCACTAGGGTGCAGCCTAAAGGTTAAACATAATCTTTTGCAAAAGGGTTAATGCTTGTTTTGTGTGGAAAACATGTAAACATTCATGCTCTGTTAATTAATTTGGGTGCAAGGATTTCCCAACAGCCGAACGTGCTGCTTATCTTAAAGGTGCAATAATCGAAATGTAAATAAAAGCACCACAATTCAAAAGACTGATAACACTGTATTTTACTTTAGTCATATTCTCTGAATAATTTACAAGTTTCATGAAAAGAGCCAGGTAATTAGGGTGTAATTACAGGGGAAATATCCTTTGTGTAAACTGGTACACTTTCGCTTCATTTAATTTCAAATTAATTACCAGTGTCACTCCTGAGTTTTGTAATCAGTGCACAGTAGGTCATGCAAAGCAATGTGAAACTTGTCTACAGGCAAGTTTCCAGTAATTGTGAATGAATAATTTAGCATTATTTACTTAGTTTTCTTGTTTTTTTTTCTCTGAGAATTCTCTGTTTCCCCCTTTATCAGCACCAAAACAACCAAGTTCTCTCCAGGAGATTTCCTTGGAAATTACAGATGCTTAAAATTTTGCTTGACTGAAAAACCTCACCCACTCAATTTGGCAAGATTTTAATGTGTTATTGGTGCCATTACAAAGGTCATGATGATGTTATACAGTTTATCTGAAACTGTTCTTGTTCATATTAGTGCTATTTTATAAACAGGAGGAAATCAAGCCTGTATGTTCAATTACGATCAGCTGAGGAACACAAAAGTCTTTATTTTTCATCTTCAGTCAAACTTTGTGGTTCTACATTTATGATCAAACTACAGTTTGGACCTTTTAAAGCTCCTGAAACTTGTGTGTTGAAGTATTTTCTGCATAACATTAATGTTTCATGACTCAACAAGCAGAGAGTCCAACTCTCAAAAAGGCATCTAATTTGCCAGTGGGTCTGTTTTGATCAGAGTTGATTGACAGCGGCCTGGCAACATAAACAGGCCGCCTACAAACGGTCATCACAATTTGACTCAGATGTTGTTAAACTTTTCTTCTGAAGCCGTTCAATTCTTGTGTATATGAGTAATCTTTCCAAAAACGGGGAAAACAGGCCTTTAGTTTCAATACTGATTGTCAAAAAAGTGTGAAAACATTGTGATCATACATGAATCTAGCAAAAAACTAAATCTACCTGAAATGTGATTAGAAAAAAACTGCAGACTAAACCGTTAAGTACTGTTGTTGTGTTCATAGATCTGTGGAGGCCAACAGACCGACCAGCCCCATCAGAACTCAGTCCATGTACAGGCCCACACCACAGCGCAAGCCTCCACCCAAACCCTCTACAGCCAACATTTATAAGGTGAGTCGCTCCCTGCGATATGACTGTTACTGCATTTAACAAACAGCATATTCAACATGTTCTGTATGTGTGTGTGTGTGTGTGTGTGTGTGTGTGTGTGTGCGCGTGTCTCTGTGTTATTGACGGCCCATTTGATTAGATTCTTCAGTAATCGCACTCCATTAGAGCCCATCACTAACCTGCGACAGAGCCTCAGTTCAGAGTTGTCATGCTTCCAAGCTTGTTGACTAAACAAGATGACGGCAAGCCGGGTAATTGATTCAGCCTCGCTATATCTCTCTCTTGAAGAAGAAGAAATATTAATTACGGTGCAATTGCTGTCGGGACGCATAGAAACTTTCATTGAGACTCAGGATGTTGTTATGTCAGCCCCCTTTTATTATTTGTTTGTGATAAAAAAAGATTTATTTTTTTTTATGAGGAGACTGCACATTTGATTGATTCAGGCGGGGGAAGAAAACAGGCTTTGATTTGTTTGTTGGAAATGATAAGCACAGAGGGAGATCCTATCAGACCTATCAGTTGTATGTGCATGACAGACTAAAGCTACATGCATTTGTATGCATGAGTGCGTGTGTGTGGGTCTGATTTGTGTTTGCGCTCGCTTGTATCTGCAGCGACGGAGTACAAACGTCATATCTAACATCATAATTGAGTGTAAAAGTTCATCCAGATTATGTGTAGAAGTATTCAGTCCACTGGAGTGACTTTTTGGAACAGCCTGACCGTTCTTATTATGGTCACCACTTCGCTGATGTCCAGATGTCAGTCAGCATCACAGCAGCTCGCTTTGCATTATGTGTGTGTGTGTGTGTGTGTGTGTGTGTGTGTGTGTGTGTGTGTGTGTGTGTGTGTGTGTGTTCGC
>OMLP01015204.1:24813-91170 GCA_900302685.1 Spondyliosoma cantharus | reverse complement strand
TGGGAAGTGGATGTTCAGCGAGATTCGGGCGGTATTCTCGAGACGCTACCTCCTGCAGAACACAGCGATGGAGGTCTTCATGGCTAACAGAAGTAAGTGGAGGTGTCAATTAGAGTATTTCAAATTCACGGTGCGCAATCATGCTTCTTGATCACTAAATGATATCTGTCGATGTTTCACAGCGTCAGTCATGTTCAACTTTCCCGATCAGGCCACAGTAAAGAAAGTGGTCTACAGTCTTCCTCGAGTGGGAGTTGGCACCAGCTATGGACTTCCACAAGCCAGGTGGGTCACACATGTCAGAAGAAAATAAATTCATCACTGAATATTTCTAATATTCATGGCTGATGTTGCCTCCTATGTGTTGTCTGACGGGGCCTCTATGCAGCCTGGCCTGCAGGCAGAGTCATTTGGAGTCCCATTGGTTCAGTCATTGAAGTGCATGTGCACTGACCCTGACTGAACTGACCTAATTCTCTGACAGAAGACTCTATACAGCAGGGCTGCAGCCAGGCCACTGACCACAGTGAAACCACAGATTCCCTTTAGACCCTCATAGTGCTAACAGGACTATTTATAAACTGTTACCAAACAAGAGCATTCCCTTAAACCAGCAACAAGGAGCTTTTAAATGGTTATGCAACAGTCTTATTTTAATAATGATGCCTTTACGACCCACAAAAGCAAACAAGGCCATCAGCAAGAAGCTGAAGGCCTTGTGCTGAGGAAGAATTTAGGTGAATCATTGTCTGAGGAAAGAAGTCGCTCTGTAGTCCAGTGGTACAGCAGCAGATACTTCTGCACTGCCAGAAAACAGCAGAAAAACTAGATTGTAATATAACATTTTATAGTGTCCTTACTACCAAACTATAATAATAAGCTGCAGGCTTATTAATAAGAAGATATAATATTACTAGGGAATGTTGATAACTATAGCTTTAGACAGCTTATGACACAAGGTAGCAGTGATCATACCACCTTTTTCCACAGGGGCTGCCAGAAAGTTTCTTATAGCTGCTTTAAATCTTACATTGCTTGGATATAAAGCAATGAGCACCCCTCATAGTATCAGCCACTCTTAAAGTTCACCTAGTTTTCATTCAATCGACTGGAATCAAAGTTTTATAAAACCGCGACTACTACTGCATCGGATGCCACAATTACTGTATATGCAATTTACGCTCATTGCTTTTTACATTTTTCGTAACATAAGTTTTAAAATATCCATAACTGACACCAGCCTTCTGTTTCCCGATTCGTCGTTGACATGTTTTTCCAGACGCATCTCGATGGCCACCCCTCGACAGCTTTTCAAATCCTCCAACATGACCCAGCGCTGGCAGAGGAGAGAGATTTCCAACTTTGAGTACCTCATGTTTCTCAACACTATCGCAGGTAAGGATTCCCAAGTGATACTCTATTCTTTTAATTTGGAAGCGGCTGAAGGTGCGGCATTAATATATTCTCTCTTTCACAGCTCATCAGCTAAATCGGTTCTGAACTGTTTTCTTCCGTACCCGGGCAAAATATACAAGTGTTAAGTTTTAATCTATTATCTATGTGAATCTCTTCACCATTAGAAACGTATGACTTTAAGTTGAGCTTTCGTGATCAATAAACTTTATGTGTCAGTGGAAGCAGAGGCATACTATAAGCGGCCTCAGGTATGTCATATTTGTTTAAGAATCCACAGTAACCTTAAGTGGTGCTCAACGTGGTAGACTTCACTGTTCACGGGAGTGTGCTGTTTGAAGCAAAGAGCAGGCACAGCAGATTTTGCCAGATAATTAGTGCCTGGCTTTGTGAGAGCTTACACGTGTGTGTCTGCGGAGTTGAGAGGTTCTGTTGTCGACTCTCTGATCTGAACTGCGACTAACAGGGAAGGCGAGAGCAACTGCACGCTACTCTGCTCTGAGAGGTGTCATCCTCTCTCTCGCTGCATATTCATGCATATTTATATTTAGCTCGTGCTCGAGTTCGATACATTATTGTCAGCTAATTAGATGTAAGGCAGACAGAAAAACATGCCCAAAATTCATTAAAAATCCCTGGTAATGACCTGGGCTGACAGGGATGTCAGAATAGTGTGGGGCGGCAGACAGGCGGGGGGTGGAGTGCTGAGAAGAGGTGCGAAAGGGAAGTGGTCTTCTAATTAAACACTATTCCACTGTTATTAACATCCTGCCACCCCAACTCAGGCCTCAGCACCAGCAGCTTGAGCCACACCAACGCCCCCGACTCTTCCTCCACACTCGGCCCGCTGCTTCCTTTTCACTGTGCGGCATTAACCTGGATAATTACGCTCTGTAGCTTCCCTCAGACCCTGGATAGCCTGCTGAAGCCTTCCCATTGACTAGCCTGTCACACATTATCAAGCGCTCAGCTAGATTTAGATTATCTAATGCCAACCTGCTGCAGTCCAGGAGTGAGTGGAGACGGGCCCTCTTGATAGGTGTAAGTTCACGAACATTAGTAGGTAATCATTAAAAACTTCTTGTCACGAGCAAGCAGATTTTGGAGGAGCTATTCCATTAAGAGCTGCAACGATTTATTTCCATCGCTAACTATTTTGATAATTGATTAATTGAGTAATATTTTTAAGAACAAAAAAGTCCAAATTCTCTGTTTCTCTTAAATTAAACTCTGGAAACACTGATCAGCATGCTTCAACATTCTCTTGCATTTTATGGACCAGACAACAAATCCCTTGATTGTCAGTTGTCGATCAATTGTCAGATTGGTCGACAATGAAAATAATTGTTAGTTGCAACCCTAATATCCATTTAACAATCTTATTTCATTGCGTTGTATAATATTGTATACAAATGCATGAGCTTTTGTTTAGATGTTATCAAACTGCCTTAGTGTTGCCACCTCGTGATGCTTCTTTTATTTGAAATGCTTAAAGCAGTCAGTAAGTTTGCTATTACATGATGGAGCTAGTATTTCTTCTTAAGAAACAATGTGCTCTACATAATTGAACTTGTTGATCTAAGATATTTCTCTGACGGCTTCGTGAACATCAATTAACCATGAAAACGTAGCATTTTTAATGTAAAGCTGTGCAGGAGTGTCTCATTTCCTCCCCCAGTCCATATGTAATGATGCAATAATGTGTTACTTTGAAGTCACTATTGACATCCGAATTAAAAAAGGCATTCTTACAGTATACCTTAGGATGGCTTGGTGTATGCTAGTCAACGACAAGACTGAAAAAGAATGAAAAACAAGTGTTTCTGGAAGAAATGTGGCATTCGATTAAAAAAGGATGTCATAGGAATGTGGTCAAACTGTAGAGTTTGCACTGCTTCCATTTGCAATTTATTATGATCTTTCTTTGTGGGTTAAATGAAATGTTGATTTGCTTTGAGCCCACATTTTTGGCTCGATTGATCATCAACAGTAAAAATTCCAACTAAATCCATCCATAGCAGCCCTGTCTCAGTCCAGGCTACGACTCGCCACCACCTGACCTACCAGCTGTATCAGTGTCATCTTCAAAAGAAAAGTAGAGCATTAATGACAACGTGGTACATAAGTTTGGCTTTTCCCATGGATTTCCCTTGACACGTGTTGCCATCTGAAAACCATATTCCCACTGCCACAGCACTGCGCAAATTCACATCTGGCCACTCAGACTTGCAGTGACATTTCAGGCATTTGGAGTCATGGCCCTCAGGAGAATCTATATCCTTCAAATTACATCCCGTCTTCACAACTTAGAGATACTTGTGTTCTCTATAAACTTTAAGACAGCTTGCTCAGACCTCTTGCAACTCCCACAGTCCACCGATGATGTACACTCAACAGGAAAAGGCATGGGGAGCGCAGAAAACATAGCAAAGAGAGCTCGCCATTAGTGTATGTTTCCCCGGCAGACTCCATATGAGACAGGAAGTGTGTCTGATTGAGGGCTCTGAGATTGGGGCCTTGTTGGAATGTTGCATGCTGATCCCCCAAAGTAACTGAAGCCTCAAGTGTACCCTGCCCCGCTTTCAACCCCTCTGTTTCATTCTAACCCTTCATCACTCACAGATTTCTGTCTGCTCTGCGTGTCTAGGGAGGACATACAATGACCTGAACCAGTACCCGGTCTTTCCCTGGGTGCTCACCAACTACGACTCAGAGGAGTTGGACCTGACCTTGCCAGGGAACTTCAGAGATCTCTCAAAGGTACCGCGGCGTCTTGGCCATGCACCTCAGTATGACAGGGAAAGGGAGGGGGATGGCCCTGACGGCAGGGGATTTCCTTTTTAAGGCCCAGACTGTACAAGAATATCATATTTAATAGCTAAGTAATCATGTGCAGAGTCTAAAGTCATGAGGTGGAATGTAGAAAGTGGAAAATGCTGGTTGTAACATCCTGAAATGCACTCGAATAGGTTATGTAAGTTTTCTCCCCTTTTATTTGATACTGTATTGTTTCAGCATGTATTTGCACTTGACCGTAAGCTTAAAGTGGCTTCTGGGACCCCATTACAGAAAGATGTCCTATTGACTTGTCCTATATCTTAACATAGGAACAAACATAGGAAAAGTCTTATCTTCCTTTTACAGAACCAGTTCCCAATTACTCTTATCCTGTCTCAGACACCGTATCTGATCTTAAGAAATCCGAACTAAAATTGAAAACCCAATCCTTCAATAGGCGCTCGTGCCTGTCATCAATGTATCTGTGTTTAGAACGTACACGGACCTGCCTGTATCCTTAACAACAGCTGTCTCTCTTCACCTGTCACAGGCTAGCTAGTTTGCTATAACAAACAAGAAAAGATGGGGCATTTTAGCTTCAGAGTGTGTCGTTGGAGGAGTGGTTCAGGAAATTTAAAACTAACAGGTTAATGTCAGTGTTAAATTCTTCAACAGGCCAACAATACTGTTAGCCTCTCCAACAGACTATGATCCATGTTAGCATCTCCAACAGTTATTTGTTTGAGTAGCCTTTCGATCATATTATTTCAGTGTTGCTGTCCCACATCGTCATCGTCATTGCAATAGCCTACAGAGCCAGCAACAGTGGTGCTGACATTTCTGTCAGTTATTTTCAATTTAGAACAGAGTTATCCTAATTTAAGAAAATTCTTCAGTTGGGATGACTAGAATAGCTCATTTCCTATCCTAAGATAAATGCAGTCAGGAGACATGTGTCTGTAATACCACAAATCCCAACTGTCATCTTAAACTGAGATAAGATTTTCAGACTTACAAGGTTTTTGTAATGAGGACCTGATTTCTGCATCAGAGAGGTTTATACATTTTTATAACCATATGTGCCTTGCACAATGGATAACCATAAATAATTTTCATGATCTCAGGGTGGTTTGGGCTATGTAGTTGAAGTAGTTCTCATAATGTTCAAGCCGCTATTATAAATATTTAACAATGGACCGCATGCCTACTTGTAAGTGAAAGGGTTCACATGAACTCTCAGGGAATAACTTTTCAGCTCTTGTTTTGGTTCTCTGGTGCTTAACTTGTTTTTTCCCCAGCCCAGGACCACACGGCAGACAAGACAAAGTCAGTAACTTGTCGAAGAACATAATGCAGTATAAAGAGCCAGATACTTACCACAAGAGTTGGTGTAGAACAAAACAGAGCTAAACAGAGAGTAAAGAGAGTAAATATTGGATTTATACTTACATATTGGTTCACCAAAAGTGATGCTATAACTGGCCAAAAATGTGTTAACTCAATAACTAATTTGAGTTTAGTTAATTTTATTTTACTATGATCATACCATCACTACAGCCTATCTGTAGTCTTTACAGCTTGTTTCTACACACTGTAACATGTGAAAAATAAGCACAACATCGGCATATTTTTTTGTATAGCGGGCCATTTTATTAATAAAACATTGGCATCTCAAGTTTCTGCCCGGATTTGACTATCAAGGTTGATGATCTGTTAGAAACGGGTCATCCTCACAGTGTTGCAGTGAAAGGCCTTCTAAATATGGCAGGTCAAAAACGCATCAAGCTGTGCAGTAGCGAGAGTTCTGCTAATGCTGTCAAATCACACAAGCTGGGACACAATGACACGAAAGCCCGGCAAACCCTGGGAGATAAAGTTCAGCGTTATGTTTGCTCTGTCTTTGACTGAAGAGGAAAAGGCAGCGGATCACTCTACCACAAACTGTGGCCTGGTTTACTTGTTCACCGCCCCCTTTTCTCTCTCTGTCTCTCTGTTTCTGTCTCTCTCTCTTGCTCACTTTATCACTCCCTCATTCCCCCTTGTTTCCCTCAAAGCGCCGACGTTCTGACTAAGAGCCTCAGTTTGCCGTCTCAGTTCTCAACAGTTTGTATCAATTTTCAGCCTTTCAAGGCATGCGTGTGCTGTGTTTTGTAGCAGGAGGGGAAAAAAAAAGGAAGCTCCTCTGAAACGCAGACAAGTAAAGAGTGTTGTAAATTTGAAAAATGAGCTCCCAGTGCTCTGGAGCACTTTTTTCATATTTCAGAACGTTTTGGACAAACAGCCCAGTTGTATGTCTCGCCACCGTCACCTCAGCACTTGTCTCCTTTTGGCGGCTCCGGCCTGTGGGGTATCCAGGTGGGCTGAGAGAGCCACGGGGATGTATGTGTTGTGTGTGTGTGTGTGTGTTTGCTCGCCTGTGTGTGTTGGGAGGGGTGGGGGTGATCAGGGCTGAGCCATGTGCACTCCTCCTGCCCTGGGGAGACAGTTATGTATTGTAATGTATTCCAGTGACATCCTCCCATGCTGTTTACAGGGCTGAGCTGCCTTCATTAGCATGAGTTCACAGCCCGTGTCTCCTGACAGTTGTCCTTGGAACCCCGGGGCTCTTACCTCCAAAAGTTCACTGCTAGTGTAGCAGGGAGGGGACACAAGCCCCCCACACTACTCTCTGCTTGGCCTGCCCTTTTGTTCAATTATGGATCAGAGGTAGCCACACAGTCTCTAGAGACTTGTTCATTGTATATAAGGGCTGTGTGTGTCTCTCTAAGGTGTATGTCCTGGGATGTGGTTGTGTGTCACGAAGGCTGTGTGTGTGGTAACTAGAGCTGTGTATGGTTTCATATTTTTTGATGCGGTACCCATTTTTTACCACCATTTGTTGAGGAAAATATATTTTCTATGTTCACAAAATCCTTTTTTTTTTTTGTTTCTAAAAAAGACTTGTTACAACTTAGCTTAAACACACATTATGTAATTTCTGCTGCAAATTTGCATCAAGCTAATATGACTCACTTCTGGAGCAGTGTTGCTCCAGAAGTGAGTCATCGCAGCTGGAATGTAAGTCACATTAGATTCTTTTTTTTCATGACATGTTACTTCTGCCAATAGGGGCCCCTCAATCAAACAATGTAAACAAAAGTTGTAGTTTGATGAATCTGTAATGTAGCGTGGGATCATGGGAGTCTTTGTCTTCTTTGTTAAATAACCGCTATTGCAGACGAAAAGCTGTCTGATTATCTCACATCATGTTTAGTCACATTTATTCAGGTAATAAAAAAATAATGAATGCTGTCGTAATGTTGCAACAGACAACGAATACTTTCTCTTCATCACAATGAGATATAAAAACAATCAAGTCACTAACTAGCTAGTTTTCCATCTTCTTTTCTCACTCTCTGATGTATCGTCTGGTGTTTCCCCAGAATCTACAGCAAAGAATCTAAAACTCGTTCAGTGCCAGTTTTGAATAATCAACAGATTTTGATACAGACACATTTTCAATCTGTTCCTAAAAAGGTGTTGCTGTTTGAAACTGAGCCTGAGCGGTTATTACATTGAGCTTTTTACTCATTTCCTGCTTTAATTTGTATGTTTCTTTTTTCCCTCTGCACTCGAATAATATCAAATCACCTCATGTAATATCATCCGTCACTCCAGAGTTCACTGAGCTGTACTATCGTGAAGATAATTTGTCATATCATTACTCTAAGGTTGGCTAAAGCAGCTGAAGTGTAATTGCAGCTAAATTATATTTTGAAGCATGTTGGCATTGCACAATTTGGGCAGCTTTTTTTTTCCCACAGATCGGAGTCATAACTGAGACCTGTTTGTCAATTACAAGTGACTGTTTTGTGATTGACAGCATTGTCTAACCTGCAGGAGCTCTGTGCTGATCTGCCAAATAATATCCTCACGAACTCACTGAACACACCTACAATTACCTGCTGGTTGGGCACTCAGTCATCTGTGAACAGGACTGTTGAACAGTGCATTGCTTTGCCTCGGGGCCAGACTTCTGCATATTTGGATGTCAGATACATTCATGCAGTGAAGTTTTTTTATTAGATTCTAATGATTATTTCTTCATGGATTGACGTGGATGACAGATAGGCGGAAGCAAATCTTCCTCATAGCTGTTAAATGATGTGATGGAAATTCAGATAATTGCACAAGGAGGAGAAATAAGCAGATGTGAAAACACTGTGCGTCTTCACAACTGACGAAAAGTTAGTAGATGTATCCTTTGTTAAATATTGTTTTAAAGACAAACAACACCAAAACAACTTTCCTTTCTCAATAACTGTAATTTAAAGCGTTTAAATACATTTTCTACTTACCTTAATGAACTGAAATAATGCTGATAATTTAGACTTATACGTGTAAGAACTTTCTGTCCTTCTCAAACCCTCTGCTCTGGCATCTGTGAGAGAAACACTAATGGTAACGCAGACAGAGCTTGGCTGCTGTAAAGAACCCCTCCACACATTTCTTTCCATAATGGAGCCTTCTTCACCCTCGCTTCCACTCCAGTCAGGCTCTTTGGGAGCACATCTGCTTCATCTTGAGTTTGAGCAACTTGATTGCATTAGACTGGAGCTGCATGCAGCCCTGCCTCTGACGAGGCAAGCAAAAACGACTGCGACTTCTCCTGACAGAGCACCATAGCAACATACTGTAATGTAATTTATTTTGAAATATTAAATGTAATATGCGTCTCTTTGGGAGGTAGCTTAGATATAACCAAACAAATAGAAGCACTCTATGCGCACTCTCTCATCATCAGCCATGTTCTTGCCTGCATCTTTGGAGTGCAACAGTGGGGATGATCCTGATTGAATCTGAAGCCAAATCTACGCTTGATCATACTTTGCTTAGTTGTGTTGATACATTTCACTGGGTCAGGTGTTATACAAGAAATCACCTCGGATAGGAGCAAGTGTGGAACTGTCTGAACCAGTTGTTTTCATTGTCTTACATCTGTGATCAGTAAGATATGCAATGCAGGAAACGGGGGAGAGGTGATTATTCTTTGTTGAATAGAGGTAAACAAAGCCTGATTGGGGCTCATCAACAGATGTGAATATGACGGGAATACAAGCATTGAAGGACGACTGAAGTGCTCATTCTATCTTATCATAAGTGGGGTTTTCATTTCTCATTGAGCAGCAAATCAGTCATACATTCTCATATTTTTGGCTGTCCTTTCAGCGTCAAAACAAAATCAAATCGTAGTAGTTTGCATTCATTGCGGGAAGTATTGTTTGACCAGAATCTGACATTTCCATACAAAATACTTCAAATTACGATGTCTTTTTTTTTTATAGCCAAGACAGCACACTGAGGCTATGTGGAAAGGATTTGGAATAACCGCGAAGTAGCCTTTTAGTTTATCTCACGCTTGAACTCTCTGAAAGGCACCAGTGTATGAGTTGCATTATGCCGAGCTTTCATGCTCTTGTAGCTGAGAGTGCATCGTCTTGGCAAAGATGCCGTGGTAGTAGTATCTCTTTTTTAGGCTACCTATGGTCAATTCCTTACAATGTCACGTGGTTTATTTTATTGGCGCGCTGAGTCTGTTTTGGTGTCAAACACTGCCTTCATTATATGACACATTTGGGACACATTGAGACATCAGGATTTGTGAAGACAGAGAATCACATTTAGTCTAATTTTGACTTTAGAGGGAAACAACAAGCTCTCTAACCAGCACTCAACACTTTGGTTTGGAGCTTCGTGTTTATTTGCAGATGGTGGACCACAAGCCACCAGAACAGCCTTAAATTTCCCTCCCCATTCATTTATTCATATCTTTTCCTTGAATTTGTCAGACAAAATGTTTTGGCCTGCATGATATTGGGATTATTTTTTTTTAATAGTTATTACGACTGCGATACAACTGACGACTAGTGGGAAAGGTCATTTTTGCATCCCAATTTTTTTTTTATTTTCACTGAAAAAAAAAAAAAAATCAGCTTCTGCAATTGGGATATTGTACTTGGCCACGCTGTGATTTTGATAATTATTTGAGGAATCGTGCAGCCCTACATCTGCACAAAACCATTAATCACCTGAGAACGATCCATTTGGTGACTTCTCAGCTTTACTTTTACTTCACTTATATTTTTGTCTGTTTTTGTTTTGCTTTTCAGTGTATTTATTATATATTCGCTGTATAACAGTCCCAATTTAAGCAGTGTTCAACAATCTGGCAGGTGCAAATTCCCTTCAAGATGACATCAACCTGTAACAAACGAAGTTCTTCAGATGGCTGAACCGCTAAAAGTTTCGGCATGCAGTCAATATAATTATCCTAGCTCGCTGGCCACACAGGGTTTCTAGAAAACACAATAAAAGCAGCCTTCCTTCAACACTACATGTCACACAGAAAGCGTCTTATTATATTTCTGCTTACACAGCTGAGTGACTTGGGAACACTGTGAGAACATTTTTGCTTCATTAATGTAGTGCCAGATATAAGAATGAAGAGGAAATGACTTGTCAGTAAACTCGTCTTTGGATGCCTTTCATGTAACGTGGTGCTTCGTTCAAGATGTGTTTGTGGTTAGTTTAGTCTCCAGCAAAAGTAAAGAGCTGGTGGCACAGTCTAGTCTAGTACTTTTTGCAAGTTTGAAACTTAAAGATGTAATGTTAGCTTATAAACATCCCTTTAAGCACAGTTATATGTTTCATATTACATGTGCTCGCCTTTATTAACATGATTTAGTTTGTTTTCCAGCTTCTTTTGATATCATGATATTAAAAGGAAAAAATAAAATCATATTGTGAGTTTTGTTCCAAATACCGAGGTTGTTTACGTGCACTCATCACGTCTACCTGTAGCTCTTTTCCTTATTCTCATATGTATTACCTGCATCTTTCATACAGCTCTAACCTGCATTAGTTACACTAGGGGCGGTTTTTACGGAGTGCGAGACGTCTTGTGGCTCGCACCCCAATCCAGCTGGGCCAAGACGTCACAAGCAAGGCTATTATCACCCCATAAATCTACGCAGATCTCAATAAACTTCTCTTTCGGTCTATTCAATTGTGCTAACACTGATGTGGACTGCCATTAAATTTTAAGGAAGAGTCAAAAAAAGAAAAAAAAAAAACTGGCCCAATTTAATTTTGACATAGAGCTTCAGGCATCTGCCACACATGGATACGACCAAAATCTTCAAAATGACCAAGAGTCTGAGGTTGCATTCAAACTGTCGCCAGCCAAAAGAATAAACGTACAATTTTAATAATGTCAGAATAAGTGGCTTTATTTCTAGGCATCAGTCTGAGACCATTTTGAATTGAGGGCTGCTATTTTATTTCTTTTGACCTCTGAGCTGCAGCTTTCAGGTAGAAAAGCTGCCATTGATTACATTACCAGTCTCCCTTCCCCCTCTGTAACCGATTCAGTGGTACTGAGTATATTAATATTGACTGCCAATATGCCTCCGAGGCTCTCTTATTGGATGAGGTGATTGAAAAGGCAGAGAAAGCAATTTATTCACCACTAAATGTATGTTTAATGGGAGTAATTTTGTTGCCTTAAGAACACATGAAAATGAAACAGCCGCCAAAGGGCAAAAGCCCAGCGATGGTGTCAGGACAATATTGAAATTATTACTGAGACTGCGGTTAAATAATGGCCCAAGCTATCCAAGGTTTGGCCTAACTACGAAATAATTGGATGGATGTCAAATAAATATAGCAGAAATGATTTTTTTTCTTTTTTTTATGTCCTCACAGTAATTAGGCTGCAGTTCTTCAAATGTAGAGCTGGGAATGAGAAAGTTTTTTATGATTTCTGACATTTTCAGTCTTGGCACTGGCGTTATTGCTCATTTGGCATTTTGATTCTGATCAGTAAGAAGCTGGTTTGAGGCTTTAAGTAATGTGTTTTCTTATAATTCTTATATTGATGAAAGGAAATTGTTAAAGTGGCTAACGTTCGCTGCTTGATTTTATGGATATGGTGTGGGAGTTTTTATGATAACATGCAAACCTGGTTATTGTAAAGTAATCTAATAGTTTGTCTGCAACAAATGCAAGCCAATTATGCTCAGCGTTTCAGATTTTGATTCCATTCTTCTGATTGGTGATTTTAAAACCAAAGCTTGTAGTGTCCATTTTTAGGTTGCACAACTTTGTATAGGTCCTGATAACTCAGATTAGAATTCCCCAGTTGCACAGAAGGGCTCTGAACACATTTGGGAGTAGCAGTGCTGAGTAAAGTGTTGGGCTCTATGGGTGCGTTGGGTGTAAATCAGGTCAGCCAGGGTTAATCCGCATGGATTACCCACAACATTTAGCAGGAGACGCTCATATCTCCTCCCTCCATCCTCAGTGCACCATCCTGCTCGCCCATGCTGCTCTACCCCTCTAAATTTCAGACAGAAGACAGCGCAACAGGAACTTTTTAGGGTTCAGGAAAATAATGGGCTCTGACAGACAAATCCCAGAGAAAAGCTGCTTGTCTGCCCTGAACTCTCCCCCAGCCTCTCTGCCGGCCTCACCACATGTAGCCTAATGGGGAACCACTAAGACTAATTATGCTCAATTATGTTTTCCCATTCCTCGTGCGTTCCCAACACGAGGAATAGAGCCGCAGTTCCTATAAACTGTGCACCCAATATTTGACAACAATATTTAATATAACAATTTTTAGCCTGTAGGTGAAAGTAGAAGTATCGTAGCGTCATTGCCAGGAAAGGGTTTTAAATAAGTTTCTCTGCAGCCATGAGTTTGGACCATCACATGAGAAAATTGGCAGCAAATCATCTGTGTCACAGGGCAAAACTATGTCTGATACACATGTTGTTGCTTCTCCACAGACTATACACTAAAAATTGCTATGATGCATCTAATTCGAGATGAAAAAAAGACCCTTCAGACCTATCAATGCTTTTGTGCACTCCAATATTCTATTCTATTCTATTCTCTGAGCAAGGACCAAGTGTTTTCCATAACCATCCCATGACTGTCATATATGTGCCTAGTCGTTAAGATTTGATGGATGGAAGACTGATCATGAGACCTGCTGTTTCTCTAAGCAGTGAGATTTTCCATTTTGAGACCCAAAAAAGATGAAGATTGGTCGGTTAATGCTGAAGATCATGCAGAAAAAAATATTCTACTTCTACTTCCAAAGGCAGATCTCTTCTTTTTTTTTTTTTTTACGAGGCTTTTAGTGTGACTTGTGTGATTGCCTAGTAAGTAAGCCAAATTAAGTACATTAGATGAGTCAGACTAGCTTAAGTTTACCACTGGTGTTTCATTAAAGGATTTACTAATAGTGTTTTTTGGGGGACTGTGAGGTCTGAGATGGTGCAGTTTAAAAACGAATTAGGTGGATTTTTTCATAGTTTTGATAGCATTGGCTTGCACAATGATATGCTGACCAACAGATACAAGTTTTCACTGACCTGATGACAGTAATCTAAGTTCAGTCAGTCAGTGTGTGTTTGTGATTAGAAGGCAGCAAAGACAAGAGCAAAGAAAAGAGATACTCATGCTGCTTTTCAGATATGCATAATATAGTTTTTAAAAGCCTTGAACTTGTCTATAAAGCCTTTCATGGACTTGTCTTTTACGGTATTGTTAATATGCTGCCGAGACATGTGTCTGGTAGAGTCTTCAGATCTACAGACTTCCTGCTGCTTAGT
This sequence comes from Spondyliosoma cantharus, assembly GCA_900302685.1. Classification (NCBI taxonomy): domain Eukaryota; kingdom Metazoa; phylum Chordata; class Actinopteri; order Spariformes; family Sparidae; genus Spondyliosoma; species Spondyliosoma cantharus. The sequence continues at coordinate 77,320 of OMLP01015204.1, read as the reverse complement.
GAAGCTACTGCAGTTTTGGATCCAAACCCAGAAATGTTTGAGACAGCAAGATCAGTGACTGGAGCCTGGCTTGTAGCCTTTATTACTATGTTATTACCATAATTATTTGATACTGTTGACTGTGCTTTTTGAATAAAACTTCATTTTAAGAGTTTGACCAGTTTTCTATTAAGGGGATAATGTTAACCAAAAGTTGGATGTCAGAAACGTTTGAGAAAGGATGTATCAAAAAAGGAGGTGGTAATGAATAGAAGCGTCCTAATTTATTGTGAAAATCTTCAAACACGGTTTTGTTTAAAGGTCCAATACACCAAAAAGTAGTGTTTTTTTCATCTTACCGGTCGTCTTTTCTATCCATCTCGACTGTTTTGGTGTGAGTTGCAGAGTTTTGAAGATATAGGCCGTAGAGATGTCGCCTTCTCTTGTATATAGATAAACATTAATGGCTTCCTCCCTGGCTAGGCTGTAACATGAGCGAGCTTAGGTAGCTTAGTTAGGTAGCCTCTCGTCAGTGAGTAGATGACCATTTTCTACAGCGCTGTGATATTGAAAGAAACTACATGAAACTTTTCACAAGGTCTCTGGATTATCTTGAGTGAATGAGTCATTTCGTTTGTGGAAAGAGAATTTTTTCTGTATTTTTCGGCGCTTTGAACTCCAAAAGCTAAAGCTAATTTTATCTACAAAACTTTGCCACTCAAGCCAATAAGATATATATGGATAAAAAGCACCACAGGTAAAAATATGTATTTATGATTTTTGGGTGAACTGTCCCTTTAAAGTATACAGAACACAAATACAGCCGTGTATATGCTCATGCTTGCAAAGCCAATTAAAATATCAAACTGTTATCAGCCATATGTCCGTGCATATCAATTTGCCTTCATAAAGCATATGCTAGCTTACAAAAAGCGTGCTATATAAAACTTAAGCAATTTCTTGGTTTGTCTTTATTTAACCTAATAGGCAATTAAGTTACAAATTTCTTGCTTTGCACAAACTGAACTCGTATTTCCTTATTTTTTTCCAGCCCGTTGGTGCTCTGAATCCGAAGCGTGCAGCATTCTACGCTGAACGCTACGAGACTCGGGAAGACGACCAGACACCACCATGTCATTACAACTCCCACTACTCCACAGCTGCCTCCACCCTGCACTGGCTTGTCAGAATAGTGAGTAAAATCACTCCTTCAACCACCTTCAACCACCATTATCGTACCGTGTTCAAATTCCCCCGAATTAGTCAAGCATCTGAATAGGAATGAAGTCAAACCCACATCCTCAGACAGCTTTTCATTTCTGAGTCTGCATTAGCTGATTGTCACTTGTCAGACTTGATGATGCTGTTACTTTGAGGTCTGTCGGCTTCTGCACAGGAAACGTCTCGACATCTCAATTTGATTGGGCCTGAGTTAGACCAATGGCGCTCAGAAAACACATTTCACAGGCCAGTAAACCGGCATATGTGAACTAAATAAAGAGTGGCTGGGTAATGATTTACAGAGGCTGCTGTGACAGGTTTATGTGTTTCGGGCAACCCAGTGAGCGCTGGAGACGTGTCCATCAAGGTTACTGAGCACTGTCCTCATTTACTCTGGAGGAGAAGCAGGAAGCACGCGCACTCTGCCAATCTGCTCCCCACAAAACAGGCCCTTGTAACCCACACAGCGTCTTTGAATTGGTGTACATTTGATTTTGAAGTCAGCTTATTAATTTGAAGGAGCTTTATGAGGAGTTTATACTGTATTTCTCCTCCTCCCCCATCATTAGTAGAAAGAGGCCGATGAACTGAGGGAGATCCCTTGACAGCAGCTAGATTGGCCTCTGTGGGTTTGTTCCCACAATCCCTTTCTTCCTCTGGTGAGTGATCCATCCGCCCCAACCGGCAATGGTCGCCATCTCAGGCTAAGAAAACCAAATTTCAGCCAATTATCACTATGGCTCACTGTACTCAGGAAGAGCACTAATTAATTCTCCCCCAGGCTTGGATACAATGAACGACTGATCTCTGCAGAGAACCCATCGTCTGCCGCAGAAAGAATAACAATGAAATAATACAGATAATCCAGACTACTCACATGTATATTAATAAATTGCATGGTAATCCAGTAAATCAAAACAGAGATTTTGAATATGTTCATATGATGGGTGTAATCAAAATGCAGAGCAAGAGGGTAAAAAAAGATAATGATAACTCTAAAATTGGGTGTGGATCTTTGATCTTTGTGATGTCTAATTTGCTTTCTCTGCAGGAGCCCTTCACCACGTTCCTCCTTTGTGCCAATAACAACAAATTCGACCACCCTGATCGCACCTTTTCAGGCATCACCCGCTCCTGGAGGAACTGTCAGAGGGACACCTCCGATGTAAAGGTGAGAATCACATCAAAAGCAAGTAGCACAATCCATGTTTATGTGTATATTGATACCTGGAGACCTGAAAATAAGTGGAAGTTTAAACTGTAATCATTATCTAGATATTTCCATGTCACATATCTTCTTTAAACTGGTGTTGTGGACCTGTGGGTGCTGTCTAATTCAGACAACAATGATGGTAAACATCTCTGTATATTGCACAACATATCTACTAAAAGAACTGCAACTATACACTCTTTATAATTGGCAATATAACTATACCAAGCCTCTCACTCACTGTGCTCCCCTCCTCAGCCAGTGTGCCTCGACACTCCTGCAAAAAATATATACCATTAATTATAAATGCCTCATCCAAACAGAGAATCACAGAGACCCACAGTGTGCAGGAATACCCTAAGCACTTAGAAATGCACATCTGATTTATTTCATGCAGAAAACAAACTATCTCCGAGGTAGTATGATCTTGTATCTCTGCATGCAAGCACTCACGAGTTTGAACAAAGGCTGTGTCTGAGAGAAAGACAAAGCCCTCCCTCTGCAAATCCACAGAGCAGTTACCGAAAACGCTGAACCCTGCTGATTCGCCTCCATTTTGCCCACTGCATAACACGCAGCAGGAATACGCACTGACCTCAAAGTGTCATATATTTCTAGCACACCCTGCATCGGGTAGTGTTGCCCCAGGCAATTAATAAAGCTTTAATGACAAAAGCTATTTAAAATGTAGTCTTTTATGTACGGACAGGGCTTTTACTCGCTAGGATCTGGGGGAGAGCCGCCAACAATCTATGTGAGGCAGAGGCAGTGAGCTGCGAGCCAGCGAACAGCTGAATAGTCAAACGCCACCCTGTTAACAAATACAGCCTACTTTCAACTTCTTGTATGTCTGCATGCATTCGTTTTTACACACATAAGATTGCTACTGATCTATTAGGAGAGGCATTGTAGTGTGGAGGACAATGCTGGATTACTAACAGTATTTCATAATGTATTAGAAGCAGGAAAATATTACGCAACCGCTTGTTTGGCTTGGTAATGTCGCAATAGGGGTAAACCACTGTATGAGGCAATGCCACTATAATGACTAGATTCAATTATAAACATTTGCAGTGATCCTTGTTGATAATAATCACAATTTCTGTTATTTCTCTTGTTGTTTTTTCTTCCAACCCAGTACTTAATTTATGTATTTTTGCTATGTATAAAAATGGCATCAATCATTATAATCACATCCAAATAGAACAAAATAAAAGCATAGGTTCCCATGCATTCCAGCAGAAAGGCAGCCAAACACGCAGACAGACACACAAACGGCATGCACAGACATCATGTAGCGACTGAGACTGACGGGAGAGTGCGGGGTTAAGGTCAGCTTCGGCCCAGTACACCAAGCAAGTTATCAGGCCCCTGATTAAAAGGCAGCTTGTTTTTACTAGGGTCTCTCCTTCATTAACCCCGGCCTCCTCCAGCAGTAATGACGACAAGACCGAGGTAGGCTGGACCCCTGATGGGGATGACCTCCTAAAAGAACAAGTCAAATGGAAACAATCCTTCGCCGACCGTGCCCCTCACCTCCTCACGACCACCCCGTCATTATGTGCATCCATACCTCTCATTTATTTCTGTGCAGTTATGTTAAGCTGGTACAGCCACCATGGGCAGAGAGAAGCAGACATTCCTTGGAAGAAATGGGCACACACACACACACACACACACACAAACACAAACTGCCACCATGCTGTCTGAAGGAATCCAGCAGCACTCCACTGGTGACAGATTTTGACGAACATGTCATTAAGGTGACACAGTGTAAAGCAATGGAGGCTTGTGTGATTGACTTGTTAGCCCATTACGATGCTGTTGCAGAATTAATGGCTGCCATGGGAGGGTGGCTTGAAAACAGAGCTGGCAGTTTTAACGGCTTGGCGGTGAGTTACGGCAGGAAGTTTACAGACGACAAAAGTGGAGGGAAAGAGCATTCGTGTGTATGTGAGAGACAGAGGGAAACCAAGAGAAATGGCTACTTGACTCCCTTCCCTGTCGTGTGCTGAGGGTGAAATGTGACCAACAGCAGACCAGCAGTGTTATTGGCCTGTACCTTGTCTTGCTAACTCGCTCCCTCAAAACCCAGTGATTTATGGGGGCCTAAAGGCTCCCCATGTTATGTATCCCATAGGCAATATAAAGCACTATACTACCACTGAATCTGACAAACACTGCATTCATAAAACAAGCCCGATACAAGGAGTTAAAAAACTGTCTTGCACCCTTTATAATTTCAATCTAGGAGACAGACACCATTTAACTTGTCCTGTGTGTGTTTTCTAATGAGCACAGAGCAGAGGATCTACATTCCTCGTGTGCATATGCCTCATTGTGCAGAGACTTTACTCACTCATCCTTTCATAGCTGTATGATCAGGAGGAGAGGAGATCAGAGCGGGGGCTTCAAATTCTCAGAAAGCATACATGCAGTAATTTATATAGCAAATACCTTCTCTTTATCTTTATCGTTGTTGAATGACCTTATCAATAGTTTTACCAATTTGCCATTTTCTATCCAAAGCATGCTCTAGTTTTTTGACTGACTGCTACAAAAACCGGAAGCCACCATTAAAAACTGTTATAAGTGATTTTTATTTGAATAAGTGTCAGATAGATTCCAACAGTAATCACTACTACCAGGTGTTTGGTCAGTGACTCACGACTCTCCTCCCCCCACTCATGCAGTGAAAGAGAAAATGATTTTTTCTGGTATCCCCGCCCACTTTATCCATTCAGGACCGAGAACTCCTTCAAGAGACGATCCTGTCTGCTCGTGAACATGCAGAGTGTGTGATCCTCCTGTTTGCTACCATGTCCGGAGATTACCGCTTCAAGTTCATGTGGTGATGTCGAGAGGAGGGAGGGGATTGCTAACAGCAAAACTGACCGATCTGAAAGGAAATATCTGAATGAATAGATCAAATTCTCGCAAGAAACAAGTCATTTTGCAGCGGTTGCAGGAAAAATACAACTTAAAGCACTGTTTTACAGCTGCTTCTATCACCATGTAAACTTATGAGGAAAAGTCTTTTTTTGGCCCCTGTGCTTCACGTGGCGTTGTAATTACATGGTTGGGCCACTATGTCGAATTAGCTTCACAGCCTGGTGCTCTTCCTGGTGACTTTGGGTGTAAAAGCTGTTGCCATTTTGTTTTTTTTTTAACAAGAAGAGACTATATGTGGATAAAATTGGGAACTGAGGAGGAGGTCCTGATCGCATACTGATCTTGGTTATGACTGAGAACCTGAGGACATACCGTGGTAGCGACCTGTAATTGAACATCATGCTGTATTGAAAACGACTTGACACTAGTGATTGAGACCATAAACCCACATTAAAACTGTTTACTGAGGTAATAAATCAAGTGAGAATTAGGGTCATTTTCTCATAAGCTTACATAGAATCTGGCTTCTTTTTTAAACTAATTGCGTTTCCCCCTGCTGGCCGTTAGAAAAAATGCAGGTCGAAGGCACATCTGCACAACTTTTTTGAGATAGGTCATCATTAAATATGATATATGAAACACAATATTATTTTTTGAACTATTTTTTGTTGAAGTAAAGGTTTGGTTATTGCAGTTGAAAACAAGTGCTGTCTGTACAAATATTCTTGCTTCTAATTATGGTATGACATCTAAGTTTCAGAGTTAGCGGCCAAAGAGCCTTACACAAGCTGTCTTTTTGGAAACATAAACCAAGAAGACAAAAAATGAGCAAACATTCGGTATGTAACTTTGGCAAAAAAAAAAAAAAAGGCATTACAATGTTGATGTTTCAATAGTTATCAAAACACAAACTGTACATGATGTGTACTCAACGGGTTAAACAATGTTACACTACCATTATTTTTTTTTAATTCACCACAGAGAAATGCCTTCAGGAATGGTCTAGTCTTGAAACACGGGTAAATATTTGCTCTCGTCTCCGATGTACGAGTCACACCAGGCTTTATGTAGGGGGTTCCTTTACCATGCTGACTTCCCCTTCACCGCGAGGTCCTGACCTCATCACAAGAGCCCAGAGACCAGGGAGAAAAACCCAGCTCAGTTCCAGTTTCATTTAACACACCTAACACCTCTGCCTGGAATAACTGGACTAGCACCTCTCACCGCCTTCTCATGGCCTGCTGTTTAGTTTGTTTGTGTTACCTTTCCCCCTGAATTCTCACTTCATCTCAGTGGGATACAGAGCCTTTTTTCTCTGTTTTCGTGGCTCTGTCCTCACATGTGTTATTTCTCGCACTTTGCTGAATTGTCGGGGCGATTATACGGCGAAAACTGTGGTATTAGATGTGGCCCTGTCAGTGAGCTGTAAAACATGAACTTCTTTCTTTGTCAAAACGCAGGAACTGATTCCCGAGTTCTACTACCTCCCGGAGATGTTTGTCAACAGCAACGACTACCACCTGGGCATGAGGGAGGACAGGACGATGGTTTGTGACGTCGACCTGCCAGCCTGGGCCAAGAAGCCTGAAGACTATGTCAGGATCAACAGGATGGTAAGGTTTAAGGAATGTGTAAAATTCAAAATCAAATAGAAATAGAAAATCCCTTAGATAGAACTCAATTCCGCTTCATCTTTACCCTTTTTCTTCTTTTCTGTCGTTGCCAGCAACACATTAATTCTCCTGAATCAGATCATGTATGACACTTGCTGACTGTTTGAATAGCGCAGGAAAGCAGAATTAATACAGGAGAGTCAGATGACCCAAAAATTGTCCGAGGTCTTTGAGGGTTAAAATAAATTCTTGACATGTAGCTTTTCTGCCTCCTGCTCACAGCAGCGTATAAATCCATTTCCCCTTCTTCATTGTAACCTTCCCATGCATCTGTGTCTCCTTGTCTTATTCATGAAGCATCTAATAAAGTGCAGCGCTCAATACAAACACTGTACCCCTGACCCTGGCGATGTCACTAAAGGACAGGGCCGAGGGCAAGTTTGCCCTATAGTGTTACCTTCTGTAATGCCGGGCCTCATCACTTTGTCAGTGCGCAGGGCCCTTTCCGTCTGCACGTGTGTGAACTGTGTGCACACGTTTAATACAGACAGCCCATCAACATGTGGTCCACAACTCCCAGCAGGTTTCAGGGTGCAGCACAGGGATAGAAATGGAGATCCAACTCGTCTCTCGCTGTCATACAAACTCTGTTTTCCTTTAACCTGGAATCACTTACATTACAAACTTAGCATCTCTTATAACCTCATGAAAGAGAATACAAATATTTAATACAGTGGCTACATGATGAATGGTCATTGCATGTATTTACAACTGTGCTGTTTTGAACACATACGAATATTTAAAAAAAAAAATAGCTGGTCGTTAAATCTAAAATCTGATTGTTATAGTTGAAAAAGCTTTAAGATGGATACCCAGGAATACTGTATCACAGTGTCAGTAAACTTAACACAACATGTAAATTCTTCCCAGCCCTGGCTACTAAGTTTTTTTTTTTTTGTTTTTTTTTTACATGACACGAAAGAAAACGGTTTGTATTTTGTTTGCAGTTTTGTGTTATTACAAAACTGAAGAGTATTAGGGACCATGGGTGACAAAAAAAATTTCAGGAGGAAGTTTTTTTTTGTTTTCATTATGTACCTCAAGAAAAAAGTCGAAATGTCGAGAATAAAGTTGACATTTCAAGATTAAAGTGGACCTTTTGAGACCACATCAAACAGCGCATATGACTGCCTCAAAAAAATGCCTTGTGTAGATGAACTGGTGAAACTCTACTCCAGAACTGGCTTCAGTAACAATGACAGTATCTCTTGTTTAGCTCATAAACACAGTGTAGTTGACAGTAAAAGGACTTTGAAGAGATTGTGCCGAAAAGTTGGTCAGAAGGAAAAACCACACAAGCATGGAAAAGCTGGCCAAAAGGATGTAGTAATGGCAGAGACGGGATGCTCAGGCAGCTCGCAAAGCTGTCAGTCGCTCCAAGGTCGCTCTCCTAACTGCATCTGAAGGACCAAAACAGTTGACTTTATTCTCAACATTTAGACTTTATTTCCAAAATTATATTTCAACATCATTCTCGACATTTCGATATATTCACTATATTGTATTTCGACTTAGTGCTTAATGAAAAGAAAAACTTCCTCCTCTCTTTTTTTCCCTCATCCCTGGCCCTTTATGCTCTTTCGTACAATTAAAATAGGCTGGTACCAAATTAAAAAAATGTTTGTTTTTTTTAAATCTCCTCAAAATCACTGGGCAGCAAAATCAAATGTTGGATATTTTTGACAAAATACCTTGAGATACCTTGTAGGGTTGAATATTGGTACTTTTGATGACTTTTTGATTACAAAAAAGTTCATTCAGAAAAACCAGAGGACGTTAAAAACTTGTTTTAAAAAATCTTAATCAACAAAATTCTGAATTAGATATATTGTTTTTTTCTGGAGCTGGTTACATAAGTTGCTAAGGAGTGGGACAACTTGCTTCTTTATAATCTCTGTTGTGATTGCACACTACTGCTGATTATACACATTAACAGTGAGGACAAAAGCCAGGTGTTAGCAGGTGTAGGTGGGTGTGTTGTCAAGTGGAAAAAGGGTATAAGTGAGTAAAGAAGAAGAAGTATTAGAACAGTTTAGTAAGTTCAGGTAACGACATCAGTTTACTGTACAGCCTTTAAAACCACGACAAGAAGACACTTATGCCATGTCACAATATACAGTAATTACATCCAAAAAGTAAGACAATACATAGTCAGATATCATGATAGTGATGTGATACAGATACATTGCCCAGCGGTATATAAAATAGATATTTCCGACAACATAATATAATGGGAACATTTACAGTCTCAGTTTAGAGCGATGAAAATACTCTGATATGTCTCCGCTCTCTAATTTAGGTTTGGTGAACCTTCAATAGCGCTGCCAGGAAGACACAAAGTTTCATACATTTTATGCATCCTGAGGTGAGGGGCCACAGTGTTTTTGGTCCAGAGGTAGAAAGAGGCTGTGGGAACACACTTGACCTTTTCAGCCGGAGTGACAGAGCTGGGCTGGTCTTATGGAGGTGACCTTTCCCCGTGCTCTGCCCACGCTGCCTGGTCGAGCTCTATCGGGCTTGTATACCGGCGGAGTGGGTAGGTGGAAGGGGGGGGTCGAGGCAGGAGGGGAGGGAGAAGCGAAAGACTTGGAGTTGTTACGGGCATGTCTGCATCTTCAAAACAAGGAGGGAGGATGACAAAAGGATTACAGTGGATATTTTCTCTCTGTTGAAGGATACATGTGTGATGTTGCCTCGCATTGTTACATTCTCAGACCAGCGTATTCACATGCCCAGAAAATCATAGTCGCTCTGCCTCCATGTTTTTGTCTTTCTTTTGTTCTGTTCCCTAGCTAGCCCACACTCTTGCTTCCTCTATTATTTCATTTCTGTCAGTGGATCTCTCTCCCTGCCTCCCCCTCTGTCTCTCTCTTCCTCTTTTTTTCCTTCCCTCCTTCTCCTCCTCCCTCCCCTCTTCCTCCCACTTCCCATCTTTGCATGTGCCACTTTCAATTGTAGTGATATGCCCTGTGGCAAACTCTGCCTCTGTGTGCTCGAGCAGGCTTTGTTGGTAATGGCTGTTATTCCTGACGCGAGGGGAGGAGTGTAAATTCCTCTAGCAAAGCCTTACTCCAGCCTGCATGGGAATTATATTGTTCCGTATTTTGGAACAATGCATCAAACCCTCCACTGCATGGCTTCCATAGGTATATTTATAATAATTATCTGCCCTGAATCTTATCCCAAATCTCTCACTAAGACTCCCACAAGAAATCAAGCCTCCTTTTTCAGCCTCACAAGTGATTTATCAATGTTGCTGCTGCAGACAGCTTTACAGTAAATTGGAGCCCTGTTAGTATTGAACGGATTTCTTTGTCTCCATGCAAAGGCAGTTGGTCTGTATATAAAGTGGACGGAGAAATCTGATATGAGGGGCTCATCCTGAGTTAGCTGATTACATTAGAAAGAAGGGATGCGGCTTTCTTTCTCTTTCTTTTCGTCTGTTATCTTCATGCGCAGTAAAACAGATTAGATACTTATCTTTTTTTTAACTAAATGCATTTAGTTTTCCCTTAAAGGGACAGTTCACCTCCAATATCCAAAAAAAATATGTATTTTTCCTCCAACCTATAGTGCCATTTATTCATCGAGTTTGTTTTTGTATGAGTTGCAGAGTTCTGGGGATATTGGCAGAGAGATGTCTAGATGTCTACGTGGCACTCACCAGAAAAGACAAAAAACATTTTTTTTTTTTCTAGAAATCATGACCCGGTTACTCAAGATAGCCCACAGACCTTGTAGAAGCTTTTGGCTGGTGTCTTTTGGTAGAAAAAAAAAATAATTCCTACATGAAACTGCTCGCAACGATGTCTGGAGTTTATCTTCAGTAAACCAATCATGATTTCTGGAAAGAGACATTGCTGCAGAGCTTTAGAAAAAAATAAATACAATTTTTTGACTCTTTGAGCTCCACAATCCGAGCGCCATCTAGTTCTATTTTAATGGAGAGAAGGCAGTCAACTCTACGGCCAACATCTCCAAAACTCGTCAAACAATCTGGATGGACGAATAGCAAAGAGGAAAATGTTGTGTTTTTTTATTTTGGCCGTAAACTGTCTCTCTTAATTAGATTTGGGATGTTTGATGTTTTCTCGTGTTCACTGTTGTTTGTGAAGTACAATGTTTGTTGTGTATTTCGTCCCTCATGCCGCTGGTATGCCTCTCTCCTCTACTTGCCCTGTGCTCCTCTGACAGGCCCTGGAAAGCGAGTTTGTGTCATGTCAGCTGCATCAGTGGATTGACCTTATTTTCGGCTACAAGCAGCGAGGCCCAGAGGCGATGCGCGCCCTCAACGTCTTTCACTACCTGACTTACGAGGGCTCCGCCAAGCTGGACAGTATCACTGACCCTTCGCTCAGAGAGGTAAGGCACATGCACACATTGCCATGGAGACTAAAGCCCCTCCCCCCTCCACTCTTATTCACCATAGGCACACAACTTCCCGTCTCTATTTGTCCTGGCATGTGCTGGAGCTCCGGGAGCATTCATATCATGCATCTGTCAATCAATTATTGTGTCACGCAGATGTAACCCCGTGAGAGAATCGGGCAGAGCTGCTGACTCATCGAGTTCACTTTGAGATTAGCGCCTTCTGAGGACCTGAGTTATTAATTTCCTCTCTCTGTCTCTGTCTCTCTCTCTCTCTCTCTCTCAGATAAACAGTAATCTTTTAATATCTGTCCACATTATTTATAGAATCATCTGAACATCATCTTTTCTGCTCTTTTCTTTCTGCGGTGCTGTTCCCTTAATCAGATCAATGAATCTGACTGAGCTCTCTGATCAATCAACAGAGGTCGCTCAGTCAATAGATGAGGGAGTGAATCCTCTTGTTCTTATCTAATTAATTGAATATCTATTAGCTCGACCGTACTACTCGTGAATAGCTTAATTGCGTAGAGGGGAAAGGGGACCAGAGACTGCAGCAGCTGGCACGCATTGTGGTACTTTCCAGTGTGAGCTTGTCTCTCCCTGTGATATCCACCATCTGCTGTCTGCAAAACAAGTCATTTATATACTGTCACTTCCAGGGGCGCCTTTATTTATCAAGTGACCACTATGCAAATCACCTGCAGAAGATTTGGCTGATCTAATTACCAAACCATATTGTGAAAGGTTTGGTTTTCATCATTTTGAGAAAGGTTTAGGCGATGCATTTCTTTTTTTAATTTTGCGTCAGGTTGAGGGGGCTCTTAGCTGTCGTACACCCTACTGTTACCCTGAGAGATGACAGTACTGTTAGTTAGTTGCACATTAGGATGCCCGCTACTCAGTCTCCCTAATTGTGCCCAGTTGATGCAGTCGCTATTGTGACAAGTTGAATGTATTTGTGCTGGAGAGAGAAACTGGCTCAGCTAATTGCAACTGATGTAATGCGGATATGATGAGCACTAATTAAGACAAGCCTTCATACCTTCAGTCATGTTCCCCCATTCCAGATGGATTCCTCTTTTCACTGTAACATAAAGTATAACATTGTATATCTAAACCCCATATATTAAAACCTGGCAGTATCTTGATAATGCTTTATGTCTGTTGAACTGCGGAAATAAAATGTCATTACTTGATTTCCTTGCATGTAAAGGATGTGAAACTGATTTGCTGGCTATTCCAGTAGTGTTAACTGATGATTATTTCCATTGTCAATTAATCTGATGATTCTTTTCTTAATTAATTGATTAGTTTTTTGGTCTAGAAAATATAGAGAAAAATCACAATCAGTGTTTCTAAAAACCCAAGATGACGTCCTCAAATGTCTTGTTAACTTAAAGATATTCAGTTTACTATCATAGAGGAATAAAGAAACCAGAGAATGTTCGCATTTTTTCCTTGAAAAACCCCCCTCAAACCAATCAATCAATTATCAAAAGTCAATCAATTTAAAGGTAGAGAAGGCAATTTGAGAGAAAAACAGTTGAAAACAGATCAATACATTGATTTATATTTGCAGCTCTACAAACAACACATTTTTCAGCAGCCCCTGCAATCCCTAAAAAAAATTTTAGTGTAGAGAATTAACTTTTAGTGTACGCATTAAATGTCAAGTATTTCTCCTGGCCAATCCAATTACAGCAGATTTACTGCACTTACATGCTGTTGAGTTATTTAAGTTGAACAATTTCCTGCACAGGCTGTGTTAACATTATGATTATTTTGTAGGTGATATCTTGCAGGATTTGTCATAACTTCATTCCCACTATTGTTTACCACTCCTCGTCTCACACAAGCCAGCGTGTGAGTCTGAGTCAGTGAGGTGGAGCATGGAAAAGTGCCCAATGAATGTCTTGCAAGGACCTGCTGAAATGTGACGATTGACTCCAGGGTATTGATTCATTCTGGGCCTGACAGGTGAAACTGCCGATCTGGCATTAGTCAGAACAATTAAGGCATTTGAAATGTCAAGAAATTAGAGGTCATGAGAGATAATTTCCGTCCGCGTGTCAGATGGAAATGCTGACACTCCTGACATGCCGCCGGGCCTCTGGTTGAGGGCACGGTGACAGCTCTACTGGGCACACTGCCGGAACAGCGGTCCTTCTCCACGATGCTCCTCCTGACAGGCTTCTCTTATGGAAAAACATGACAGCAACCCCTTGATTCAGACCCCGCTGTGTCACTCAGAAGTAAACAGACAAATTATTCATCAGTGGGACTCTATTCCTCCTCAGCTGCCTCCCGCCCCTCCCGCCCCCTCTGAATCGACAACAAAGTGTGCTGTGGCTACCCGGTAAAGGGCTTTGAAGCGTCTGACATACTTTAAATTGATTTCACCTTGATATCCTGGTAGGGATGGAACGCAAGTGTTTAAATGCTTGACCTTAATGATAAGAAGCTCCCTTCATATGTATCACATTATGTATGTGATCCAGTGATAGGTGCATTAGAGGCAATCAGCTACTGGTGGACACGTGTTGGAGACGTTTCTGCTCCCACATACAGTAGTGCACATGTCAACTCCAAAGCTGTCACTCAAGAAACAGCCTCAGGGTAATTCTTTGTTAGTGCTTAAGGATTAAAATAATTCCTGATGAGCTTACTTTAAACTAAATTTCAGTGGCATGTAAAGAATGGGCAGCAGTGCAGTCACATGAGAGAGTAACACAATTACACAGCAATTATATTGGTAGTTTGTTTATGTGTGTTTGCCCGTTCCTGTATTGTCTCTGTGCTGTTTTGATTAGTTTTTATAATCTGTTTAAACTATTTAAAAGCCAGAGGTACTTTGAAGCAATTTGCTTCTGTAATCTTCAGCATCAGTCAAAAGGTGAAAGGTGTAGCAGCTTCATATTTGTAGTTGCCACGGCTGATCTCAGGTGTCGTGACTCAGCATGATCCCACGGTGCTTAGCGGGTCACTGCAAGGCCGTGTTTGCATTCTGTCTGACAGAGCTGTTGTGTTGCCGCATTGCATGAGTGCACTGGAGGATGCTGTTAGGGGGATCATCCGCCAAAGAGTCTCTCTGTCACCAGTTTGGGGGCCAGGCAGCAGATAAAGAGAGAGCTGCAGCCATTCACCTCCTCACGCCAAAAATCCGACGCGAACAAAGTCAGACAGACAGACACGCAGACACAGTGCGTTATGATGGATGTTAGGTGCTCACCCATGCAAGTCGGTTGTTGCTGGGAAGGGAGATCATCCAGATGGCTTTGGCAATAAGTGTCACTTATCAGCCAAAAAGCAGAGCCTGAAGTGACTTAAACTAATGAACTGCCTGTTAAGTGCTCTCCATCTCAGACTGAGATAGAGATAAGTTTCTGACATACCTCAGGGAGGATTAGTGTTGAAGCACCTGAGAGATATTGACATGTTTTGATCACCTAGTGGAGGAACATGCTCTTGAGTTAACCTTCAGCGAGTCAGACCCCCCATTCCCCCGACACACAACACACAACACAAACATATACAGACATACAGCCCCCCCCCCCTTGCACTCTGGGAATAATTGCTGGGTGTCAAGGTTGTCTAAGACTACCAAAATGGGACATGCAACAGCCCAGTTTCCCTGGTAATAGAATCATCACAAGAAATATGGTGATGTTTTCCACATGGCCCTCTCAGCCTTTCTGATCTTTGTATCGAATTTCTCTATTTGAGCAGACATTGTGACCCTCACCCCAAACCCAACCTTAAATAGCCATAATGTCGGTTGCTTATTACTTGACGGACTGCGTTGTAAAGAAACACCGGCTAACACTTAATGGTTGCCAAATGTGCTCACCAACTCGCATGGAACTTTCACTGCTGCTGTGTGACAGCAGTCAGCCGTGCAGACAGCGCCTTTTTTGGTGCTGTGGAAGATAGGAAGTGACCAGGGGGTGTTTGGGGCGACTGTTTGGCTTGCAGGTGGCCTGTCCTGATTCAGTATCACCTCCAAACTTCCCGCGCCACATCTCCCTCTCTGGCATGTGCTACCCAATAGGTCCTTTTGATAGTGAGTGGTGTGTACAGGGCAGGCGGAGGAAAATGAGGGCTAGTCACCCAGGCAGTCAGAAGGGCGGGTGAGAGGCTGAGCGATGTATGTTCCATTGTGCACAGTGGCATTGACGGACGTCTACAAGCTCCCCTCTGATGGTGGAAGTGGCTCCAGTCACATCAATCACTCCCGCCGTGGAGTGCCCCACTTTCAGTCAAGCTCAGCAGCTCTTACTGCTTGTTTCTGTCCTCGCTCACTGGAGGCAAATTAGATCTTTTGTTTATTTAAATAGAAGTTATTTTCTAATAATAGTAAAATGGTCTTCTGTTGTTGTTTTTTCCTCCACTCAGTGTGCCACTTGCCACGCTGTTTTTAGTCTTTTTTTTCCTAAGTCACAAGCACCTGCCCCATCATACCCCATAAATCACCCTTCATCAAGGTACCCTCTCCCAAATCGTCCCGGTCTGCTCGTGTGATTTTGTGCCTCTGTTTTATACGCCTGTGTTTGCATGGACTTGCTTTTCCCCTTTGTTTCAAGCACAATAACATCTAAAAGCGAGCCGGCCTGCTGCAGTCCTAGCTGGATGTCACTCCAGGTTAACGTTTATGCAGCGGGGGCCCCTGCGCCTGGAAATGGGAATGGTTAACTGAAGCATGTTAATAGGAAAAGGCTTGTCTCTTCCATACTAACACTTGGATGACTCTGCAGGCTGAGGGGGGAAGGGGGAGCACCCAGGCGGATTGGGAGTGCTCCCCTTTCCCTTTACCTCCCCCCTTCCTCAGAGGCACGGCTGAGTTAGGATTTGCTTGCATTGTCAAGTAACGCATTGACCCATCACTTTGATGCATATTGATTGTGACAGCCGCTCTCTCTCTCTCTCCTTCTCCTCTCTCTCTCTCCCGCAGGCCACAGAGGCGCAGATCCAGAGCTTTGGACAGACGCCATCTCAGTTGCTTATTGAGCCACATCCTCCACGCAGCTCCGCCATGCACCTGGTGAGAGCAGCGAGCATGCTGGGAAAATTCCCTGCACCTCTGGTGTTGAAGGTGGTGTGTGTGAGAGAGGGTGGTGAAACCTGTGCGAGCCTGGGTGGCGTGTGTTTGTAGGTAGACACAAGATTGAGATAGATGCTCTCTGATTTTTCGTGTCTGTATATTTCCTCCAATCCACTCTTTTATAACCTAAGATAAATATTTTAGAGGGTTTACCTCATGTAGGTCACAGACCCGCAATATAACAACACATTTTCAGCACTAGTTCTCTGCACTGTTTTATAGCTGTTACTGCCTTCTAGCTGTGCCGTGTAAAGGGAAGAGTGCTCCCTACTGGCCTAGCAGCTCCCCTCCCTCTGCTGTAAGCTGCTCTTCCCTGTCTAATCCATGTAATAGCCAGCCTAGCCCTCATTATCCACATGTGGCTCTCTCTGTTTCTCTCTCCCTACAAGAAACTTTGTAAGGCAGATCCCTTTGAGACCCTTTAGTTCAATTTCTCTACTTTTCTAACAGATGTGAATGTTTTCATCCACTTCCATCCACTTTTGTCAAAGGTCTCAAAATTAGAGATGGAATGAGTGCTGGAACTGGTTCAAAACCCTCAGAGGATTGTCAGGATCACTATCTCTGCCCTTGCTTTTACTCCTGCTACACATGTTACCCAGGGTTGTAAAAGTTGAGCTGAATTTCACAGTGGTCGGATCGACCTCATGCTTCTGAATCTTCCTGATACGTGTGTCATTATGCACCATCCCATGTGTACAGCCTATCTCATCCCAGTTTTTCATGTCTTACCCTTGTCTGACCAGTCCCCTTGTCTGACTGCACTGTCCAGAGGGGGTCAGTGCATGAAGCTCTCCGCTGTGTCTGAACCTAGTTTTTCCTCCAACCTCCACACTAATTACCTATTTCCATTCTTTTTCTCTAATCTTTCCATACCGATTCTTTTCATTTTCTCCATCCCCCCTTCCTCTTCCTGGTCCTCTTTCCTTGTACTCCTCCTCTGCCGTCATGACATCCCTCCATCCTTCCCCACATTCCGTCTTTTCTCTCTTCTACTCAATAGTGTTTCCTTCCACAGAGTCCGCTCATGTTCAAGGACCAGATGCAGCAGGATGTCATCATGGTGTTGAAGTTCCCATCCAATTCGCCAGTGACGCATGTGGCCGCCAACACGTTGCCCCATCTTACGATACCTGCTGTGGTCACTGTCACCTGCAACCGCGTATTTGCCGTGAACCGATGGCACAACACCGTTGGTGAGTGGAGCTCAACACACATGGCAGGTGATATGTTCAAGCATACACATGTGCCCTCGTAAAAAAAAAAAACTGTGCCGCACCACATGTGATACCTACCACAGCAGTGGCCCTGTGAAATCACTTCATCACCGTCACACACAAGCCTGCCCATCGCGCATAATAGAGCTGTAGCCAGCTGGCTATGTGAGAGGCTAGCACCTCCTAGGTAAGCTGACCATGAATGTTTCCACATGTTCCTTTTCAGACATGTGTGAACAACATTACCCACAGAGCCCCTCCCTGAGAACCGGCCTCACCTCAGGGTCAGAGGGCCAAAGCAATGGTTACTGGGAAATTAGGCCGCAACTGCACCACATTCTCCTCACACGTCCCCATCTGTCACAGTAGAAACACACCGAGCTCGGGACCAAAGAGTCCGCACTGTGTGGCTGATCCGGCTGCTCCCACACTAATGAACACAGCTGCGGTGCCCTTGCCATCCTGTCGTAGAGGAGGGAAATGCGGTTTGGCTTTTCAGAATAGTAATGATAATAATAATAATAAGGCCTCCATATTTTCAGGCATGTTGCTGTTTGAAATGTGGCTCCAGATACAGATTGCACGGATAAAATATCTCCATTGAGTTTGACACTCTGAGAAAAAAACAAAAGCCCAGTAAGACAGATGGAAATCTTTCTGATGAACCTCCAATACTTCCATCTCCTGGAAGAGACTCTGAATTAACTTTGGCTCTGAAAAAGGGAGCAGGTGTGTGATTATGTGTGTGTGTGTGTGTGCGCGTGCGTGCGTGCGCGCGTGTGTGTGTGTGTGCGTGCGTGTGCGTGTGTGTGTGTAAGAATGCACATGTGCAGAGGTTAGAAATATCCTCAATAATTCATTTCCTCGTGTATCCCCAGGTCTTCGAGGAGCACCAGGCTACTCTCTGGAGCAGGCCCATCACCTCCCTATAGAGATGGATTCTCTGGTTGGTGAGTAAGCATCCTTGTTTTCAATAAAAAATAAAGGAAACAAAAAAATAAAACACTGACTTTTAGATTGGTTTTAGCAAGGGACTTATTTCAATAACTTACAAGTTTGTAACTCCTTGCGTATTGACACCTGTTCTGTATTTCCTTTTTTTCACAGCTAACAATACTGGAAGCAACAAGCGTCAGATCACAGACCTAGTGGACCAGAGCATCCAAATCACCACACACTGTTTTGTGGTGACAGCTGACAACCGCTACATACTGGTGTGTGGCTTCTGGGACAAGAGCTTTCGTGTGTACTCCTCCGAGACAGGTAGGTTGCAGTGTAAACTCTATTTCCTATAGAGGTGTGCAGTGATGTGTGGAGGACTCAGCGCTATGATGGGAATAATACAGTATTGTTGCTGTTCTCTCCTGACAAGAAGAGAGAAAGTGTAGAGAAATGGATGTCTATACTGGAATCCACTGATTTTCTTTCAGCTGATAATGACTAAGTGGGAACAAGTTGATAATGTCAGAAACATTCTTGTTTGATTATATAGATGGTTTTCACTGCTGCTTGTGAGGAATGCCCAAAGATGAATCAGATGGGTCGCAAGACGATTGGAAGGAAAAGCAAAAAAACTGTTGTGTTAATTTTCATTTTGTCTTGTTAAATAATGGATACTTTGGTAGTATATGTACTGCATGTTCATGTTCTGAGTCCTATGTTGCCATGACTCAAGTTAAATATTCTGTTAAAGCACATAAACCCTCCTTCTGTGTTCTGGTCAAAACCCTAAACCTAACCCTTGGAGCAGAGGAACTTCAGGACATCGGGCCCTTTTGTCACAGCCTGTAATTGATTTTTTTTTTTTTTTTCTGAGGCAAATACGGTACTTTTTATCCACTATATTTATTTGATAACTTCAGTAACTTGTTACATTGCAGATTGCATGATGCATCAGGGCAAAAGCAGCATATTTTTTTAATGAATTAATTTTAATCAGAGAGAAACGCTGATTCTGATAATGAGAAAAATGCTGAATATCGGATATGATATTTGGCCATGTGGGAAATCAGTACACCCAAAGTATACAGTAAACATGTAAATATACACTAATTATTTACATTAAGTTATTACTATATTGCTAGAAAATAAATACATTTATTGTTATATACTAAGTACTATTTGTATGAGTTACAAAGTCACAAGCAGACATTGATTCACTTCAAAAGTCAAAAAGGTTGGGAGCCACAGATTTCACTATACTGGAAATATTTTTTCTCTATTTCAAACAATACTCCCTTAACTTCCGTCAGTGGGCCTTTGAACACAGTTGGCAGTAGTTTCACCGTATTGCACTTCCTTTCAACTTCATCAAAAGCCTGTTTGTACATATTTTCTTTAGGGAAGCTGACCCAGATAGTTTTTGGCCACTGGGACGTGGTGACGTGTCTGGCCAGATCAGAGTCATACATCGGAGGAGACTGCTACATCGTCTCTGGGTCCAGGGATGCAACACTTCTGCTGTGGTACTGGAGCGGACGGCACCATATCATCGGAGACAACCCTAATAACAGTGAGTAAGAGTATGCATACAGTGGCAGTACTCTCTGGATAAAGTTACAGGACAATCCTTCAGACTTTTTAGTTCGACTTTGTTGCTGAGTAAAAGCCCATAAAGGTGCACAAGTTCATTGTCAGCATTTTTAGAGTGATATAGGATGAAAGAGTCTTTGATCAACACTGGAGAAAAGGCATTCTACCCTAGAAATCGCGTAACGTGTAGAGACAGAGAGATGATAATTTATATGCGCTGTAGCTGTGATGTATTAGTGTGATCCACGGCATTGAGCTGTGCTGCTTTTAGATACCGTAGAGGACTCCAGATGTCTTGGCATTCAAAATGGTAGACCCCAGTGTGTGATTTATGCAGCTCAGTTCATTTAGCTGCTCATTCCCTCTGATTGTCTGTGTTCAAAACAATCCGTCAGAGCAGGAGAAGCAGACTTCGCAGTGCTGTTTTAGGCGAGGAGCGCCATATATGGTGTGGAACTGTAACGCTGAAGATGAGGAAGTGTGTTTTCATTTTATTTACTGGATGATATTATGTGTGTGTGTGCATGAAGATCTTGTGTTTCCAATTGTCACAGATTCTAGTAGCTCCTGATTAGTTGCGAGTGTTCTCTAATTAACTTCACTGAGGCTCCGACAGTTAATTAAGAATTTCAGCTTGGTTGCCTCCAATTAGCAAGGGGCAATAGCACTTGTGTTACTGCAGCAGGAAAACAGTATTCCCCTGATATTGACGCTACTAGTGCTTACAATGCATCTTCAACGGACAAAAGGACGGGACGCTACATGGCTCATCTCGACAAACAAGAGACGGGATGTGTTTTCACTCCATCAAATCAATTCCAATTTCAGTATCTCATCCATAGTGTCTGACCAATATGTTTTTCTTCAGGGCCGATAACAATACAGATTATAGTTTAATAAAAATCTCGGAGTCAAAATTTTGAAAAAAAAAACAATGGTGAAGTAACTAAGTACTATACTTCACCGCAACTTTATAGTTCCACTTCACTACATTTTGGTTACCAATATTATACTTTTTACTCCACTACATTTATTTGCTAACTTAAGTTAATAGTTAGTTTGCAGAGGTTACTCAGATTTCATAGGCTTTTACTCGAGGCTTGTAACCGATGCTGCATCAGGGCAAATGTATTTGTGTTTAAACGTCCATCTGGCAAGAAAAAAAAGCGAAACAAAATAAACCCACTCAGATTCTGATAATCACAAAAATGCTTAATATCGGATCAGATAATCAGTCTCTCTGTTTATAAACCGAACATGTCAGAGACACTTTTGAGGCAGCAATGAACCTAATTTGGTTCAAGAATGCAGAACACTAGATGTGTGGGAGTTGTGAGAAAAGTGACGGTGCCATGTAAAAATGACTCAATCTGCTCAAACTGTTAATACTGTATGTTTGACGCAGCACTGTACAAACATCCACAGCCAGGAAATATCAGTCATGTTCAAATATGGATGGCAAGCACTGCAAGGACCCTAAGGGATAAACCACAAACACCTTTTCATATCTTCACACTTGAAGTCCCTTTTATTCTCTCACCTATTGGCTTATTCATTCCACAACCCTCATTCTGGTGATTTCATGCCTATTATATTTTCTATAATACTGCTTGAAGGTTGTGTGAATGTGTGGCAGCAGCAGCCCTCTGGATCACCGCTCTCTCATCCCGCAGATGTGGCGCGCCCGAGAAATTGATTTCACCCGCGCCCCAAAAGGCTGCATGTGTCTTAAATGTGTAATAATTAAAATAACTTCCAGCTCAATCAAGGCCCTGCCTCTCAGACTCGGCCCGTCACACCAGTGCAAGAGGATATTTGCACCGGGTAATTGTGGTGGCTGACTTCGGCTTGTCCCAGAGGGCCAGAAGATGGTGGGGGGTACGCAGTGCAGGCTGATTGAATCTTTTGTCGGGTAGGTGAGCTGCACAAGGTCCCTTTTTCCCCCTGGAGGCTTTTTCTGACACTTGTCCTATTCAGCCCCCCTCAACAGTGGGTGCTGGGACTGACAGCGCTGCTCAGGTCTTGGTCGCAGAGGGACTGTGCTGCATCGATCACAGTCCAGCTCACTGACTGGACCTCTACAGCTGCAGAGGCGATATGCTGAGCTGGAGGAGGAGGATGATGATGGGGGGGGGGAGAGAGGTCTGACACATATCCACATCATCTATCAGAGCTTAACTGTCATCGAGGTGGATGGAGAAACTTTCACCGAAATTGGCTGAACTTGGAGTCGTGTGTGGAGACCAACAGCTACATACTGTATATTCGATGGTAACTCAATTCAAGTTTTACTTGAGCTTGCCATCACTTCTGGGCTGAAAGGTGGTGAATACTTAAGGTCCGCACAGATTACACCATTAATTTAAATTACTGCAAGGAGTTTTTAATAAGGATGGGCATTTCAAAAACAAAAACAGTATTTGATAGTCAACGGGAGCTATTAATGTAGAAAACACTGTGCTATACATGTTTCACCGGAGCCTGGTGACAATTTCTACAAGGCCCATAATAACGCGATACCACCAGTCATCATGTCATTTACAGTCACCAATCAAATAAGGGAAAAATCTATGGAAAATATGTTTTTTCAGACAAAACCAAGTGGTCAAGTTTAACCACTATTCAAATATACAAAAATAGAATGTATTAAAAAAGTTTTCACTCACTTCCAAAACAAATCCACACACCAGCCACGCTTTTTACAAAAGAAATAGATGATGTCATAACTCCTTTGTCCACAGGGGCCGCCACAATCAGTATAAAAAGAGTTTCTTTGAGCTGCTTTAACAAAACTTCAAACTAAAAATTAAATTATTCATTAAAAACAATTCAAATGTGAGTGCCTGAACCTTGGCTGCATTTGGTTTGCATTTCATAGTTTGTTGTCAAATACAGATAATTCCCACTGATTACAATAAACTGCGTGATTAATTCAAAGGGTTCAACTCTCTGTAAGACACAGACTTAATCATAATTATAAATTACCATTATTGGTGATCAGTGAACACAAAGAGCGCTGCTTTCATACTTCTCTTCAGACACCATTCTGGCAGCACTCGGCTCCAGTTGCCGTGAAACTCCCCTCACTAACCTCTCCCCTGGCCATCATCAATCATGTGACACGCAGGATGAAATCAAGTGGCTCGGCTGCCATCGGTGGGCATCCCTGCATTTACATGACAATCCAAAGGGACCTCCCTGCTAGCAGATGTGTGTCTCAAACGCTGGGCTTGTGTTTATATGATTTTATTGCCTGATGAAGGTATGCTGGTGATTATTCACAAGTGCAGCATATTCAATATGCTACGCTGGTATCCAGATGGTTTAGGTGATGTTTTTAGAGTCAGACAATAGATTTTAAAAAAAATGAACCATTTGTTTTATGACATTGTGTATCCGTTATCTTTTAGGTGACTACCCAGCACCAAGAGCAGTTCTGACTGGTCACGACCAGGAAGTTGTGTGTGTGTCAGTCTGCGCAGAGCTGGGCCTCGTCATCAGTGGAGCCAAAGGTCAGTGTACTTTTCCATGTCCCTTCCACGACAAGTCATCAGAGAAAAGAGAAAATCAGGGACACTTCTGCTTTGAGTTTAACTACAGTCATACATACTGTAGGTTACGAATGTATTACGGCCTCACGTCGACAGATAGTCACTCCAGACCTGCGAATGTCCCCAGCTAAACAACATACCTCACAGAAAAGCTGTGGGACCAGGAATCCATATCTGATCATTGACGGATTACATTGACACTTTGCTCACGTTTGTGCGTCTATCTGTGTATGCTGGCAGAGGGTCCGTGTCTGGTCCACACCATCACGGGCGACCTGCTGCGGGCTCTGGAGGGGCCGGACCACTATCTCTGCCCACGGCTCATCTCAGTGTCCAGCGAGGGGCACTGCATCATCTACTACGAGAGAGGCCGCTTCTGCAACTTCAGCATTAATGGGAAACTGCTAGCACAAATGGAGGTCAATGATTCCACCAGGGTAAGTGGACACATGCCTTTACACCAGGGTACTCCATGAAATATTTTTTATTCAAGATTTGTAGAAGCCCACTATTTCAGCCTTTGACAGATATACAATGTAACATTCCCACATTAAAGCAACATAATGCGGAAATCGGATTTTTGTGCAATTTGGCGCACCCCAAAGTTTCTGAGTGCTAGAAACTACAAACTAAATAAAAACAGAATGCAGTGATTTGCGAATGATTTAGACCTATATTCAATTAAATTAGGATATTTTCAGTTCAAACTGATAAACTTTATTGTTCTTTTCCTTAAATTTACACTATGAATGCGATGCCTGCAACACAGAAAGTGAGAAGAATCAGTGTCGAAACCTTTTTTGGAATCTGGTAATCTAGTAAACACAGCTGCTGCATGCCACTCTCATACTGTACCTCAACCATCATAAATGTCATTTAAATAACTATTTCTCAAACACTCACAAACCTTTGTATGCTGCAGCAAGACAACTTTGGTAAGCACAATGGCAAGTTAAGCTGAAAAATGTCATGTTGAACCTCTCTTCTGCGTCCCTGTAGGCTATTCTCCTGAGCAGTGATGGCCACAACCTGGTCACAGGTGGAGATAATGGTGTGGTGGAGGTGTGGCAGGCCTGTGACTTCAAACAGCTCTACATCTACCCTGGTTGTGATGCTGGCGTCCGAGCAATGGACCTATCACACGATCAAAGGTCAGAGCAGGCAGCTGTGTGGTAGATACAGTATGTTGACACCATAGAGTGAAGAGAGGATGTGTACACAAACCCACGGTCTCACACTTATCGTAATATTTCCAGACAATAGACTGTACTGATACCCTTATTGATTTCCTGTATTTAATCTGACCATTCAAGAAGGAGATACAGCGAAGCAAAAAACTTTTTTGTTGTTAGTTTTGAAGTAAATCAAACTGCAAGTCATATCCAAATGGTTGGTACATTTTTGTGTATGATAAGAACGAGACGGTGTGTGATGTGTGCTCAGCTTGGCTCCACAGAATCATTGCGTGGGCTTGTTGTGTGTTTATGTGCCTGTGTTGGACTGTATGTGTAGGCTGGGGATAAAAAGCCTTGTGTTGGCTGGGTTTCATGGTTGTCACTGTGCATTTCAGCTAGTGGAACATCCACCATCCTTTTCCTTTAAATAGAACCTACAGTTGCCATAGAGACAACAAAAATTACCAGGGTATCTTCTGCAAGTGCACTTATTTTGGATAAACAGACAAAAGCGAGCACACATGCGTTCTGCACAAGTCTATTGTCAGGTCAGCCGCACGTTTTTCCTCAGTGTTTGCATTCTGTAAGATTCGTCAGGAGTCATATAATGGGTGCCGGGATGGCGGCGCAGAGGCGACAGTGTTCGCTCTGAGGCTGTAAGCCTGACGTCATCATGTGACCCTGGCAGTCAAGAGAGGTTAGTGATTCTGAACATTCAAGCTGCACTTCACAGCCACAGGCCAAATCCCCCTCGGCACTTACAGTCTGGTCCACAACAGAGGCCTGGTTCTTAATCATGATGAACTGCACAACCTGCAGAGGATGGTCCGATAGAGGAGGATATGGACGTTGGTTTACTGTAAACTATTAGTCACATTAGAGACTAAAAATACTTAAGTACAAGTATTTTTAACGTTTCTTTCAACACCACTTAACAAATCAGTTGAATTAAATATTTGAAGAACCCTTTGATTAAGTTACAATCTCATCCCTCAGTGAGTTGACATTATGTAACATAAGTGAGCCCTGCTCTGCGACTCCATTTACAGAGAGGCATTCTGCTTCAACTCTGTTCATTGTGCGTGGGCATTTAAGCCCTCGGGGTGTAGTAGTATAAGACGACCCTGTGAAATCAGCTGCTTTTCTGACATACCAGCCAGCCGTGGACACAAGAGCAAAAGGGTTGCAAAAAGACACTGGGAGTCAATGGTCTACTTCAGCTGTCGGAGGAACCCGGTAATTTACTGTCACGGCCTCTGATGACCTCCTGTGCTCGTTTCATTCACCACTATGGACGTTTTAACAAACTGTTCATATGCACGGAAATAATCTTTAACAAAGATCCCATTTTAATACGTGTTGGTCCCTTGCTCATATAAATACACCCTTGATTAATTAAACAATTAGTTGGCAATTGATTTATTAATTACCAACTAATTGAAAATTTTGATATTTGAGTAATTTTATTTTAAGAAAATATCTAACGGTGAGGTTGTACATCACAAATAAGTAAACACCCCCGTCTCACCCTCTCTCCGGATAGCCGCTAAAAAATGTGAAATGCTCTCTCCAGCGTCAGTGTTAGGTTTGCCCGTTATGGGCTACTGTAAATTCATGGCAGAGCAACATAGCGGACTCCACGGAAGAGGACCCGTTAAAACGAGGCTCACTTTATGGAAACAAAAACACAAGAATCTTTAGTTTCAGGAGATTATACACAATAATATTATTTTCCCCTAAATCCTACACACTGAACCTTTTAACTTGACTATTTTCTGGTTTCATTACTCCACTTGAACGTGACTTGAGAATGCCATCTTGGGCTTTGGAAACACTGATCAACAGTTCTCACCATTTTCAGATATTTCATACACCAAATAACTGATAGATTGAGAAAAATATCAGCAAATTAATCGAGAAAGATTGTTGGTTGCATACCTCTACATTCTACATAAAGTCATAAGAACCATCATTGTGTTTAGTTTTATTGTGATTTTTCCACATTTCACCAGTTATCATGTGTTTTCTGACACTAATTTCATATTTTTGTTGCTCCTCAGGACTTTGATCACAGGCATGGTGTCTGGCAGTATTGTGGCATTCAACATTGATTTCAACCGGTGGCACTACGAGCATCAAAATAGGTACTGATTACAGACAGATCCACGCAACAGGAGGCAAGTTTGGTCAAGAGAGACACCTACCAACCAAGCTGTGTTGCAGAAGATCCACAGAGCACAGAAGAGATCCAGTGGGCTGGGGAACAACAGCATGGTGGTGAAACTACTGCAGATCAGGGTTAGCTTACATGTGTTCATCTGGCCTCTGAGGCGAACCTGTTGCTGAACAATCTGGACACATTTTCTGTTGGTTTTCATGTCTTACCTGAACACCAGCTGATGCATTTCCACAACCAAGTCGAGCAGATCTGTTGTTCTGGGCAAGGAGAGAACTTAACTTAAATTAAAACAATTACACAGTTAAGTTAAAAAAATGTACTTATTGTGAGCTTTTAAGTTCCTGTTTCAAACTGTGAAAATGCAAAACAAAATGAATCCTCTGTTAGGAACATTTATACAACATTTGTATGGCAGATACATATCTCACTTGGAACACTTTTCTAGGAAAATAAAGTTAAACTGTAAATATGGACAGTGTAAAGTGTTTCTCGCTTGTAAAGGCTGAAATAAAGATCTAAATGCTGTTAGACTAGCCACCATGTCACCAACATTTCCATCATGCGAGCCATGTATAAATGTGCAAAACGTCTTCATTGGACTTCAGATATTAGTTGGTTAGTATTACATGTATATGGCCATTGTTATTAACAGTGGTCAAATGTACTGTTGTGTGTACGTGAAAAGACAAAATGTTCATTGTTACTTTGTGTTTGATTGTCTATATGGAAGAAAAGTCAAATTCAGTGTGAGCTTAATCCTTTGTGAAATATTTGTTTTTGATCAAGATGTCAGCAAAAAGTAAAATAATGATACATCAATATTTATTTTAAACTGAAGACTATTTTGTTTATAGATGGCAAACATCTTTAAATCAGTCAAGTGGGAGATTTGGAACAGCAGTTATCACTCTTTTGTTTTGTTTTCTTCCAGAAACATATCCAGAGGATTCAATACCAGATTTATTGGATAGTATGTGACGACTGTTAAAGTGTTTGTGGTAAATCTGTACGACATTTTGTAAAAGGAAGTGTCATTTTTAAAGACATCCTACAGTTGTTAATAGGGTTACTTGTGCATCTCACAGTGTTTTCAGTTTGCCTATTTTTGCACAAAATGTTTGCTCGTCTATTTTCAATCTGTGAAAACCATGAACACCAGGCATTGGTAAGCAATATTATGACTTGGTTGCTGCAAAGGTCTGAGGAAGGTTTTCAGCTGTGTGATAAAAATGATCACAAGATAAACAGGATAGTCTTCCAAAATGACTAGGTCTATGTCTAGACTATGTCCATTTTTGGTGATATGAAAGCCGTTATATCCGTATTTAACTGCAAAAATGAGAAGGCTGTCGCTGTGAGAGCTGACAATTTAAAATGAACAAAAATATGCAAGTTGATTTTGAGTTTGCATTCT
Source organism: Spondyliosoma cantharus (assembly GCA_900302685.1). NCBI lineage: Eukaryota > Metazoa > Chordata > Actinopteri > Spariformes > Sparidae > Spondyliosoma > Spondyliosoma cantharus. The sequence continues at coordinate 48,808 of OMLP01015204.1, read as the reverse complement.
GATTTTCTAGCGGTGCTTCAAGACACCACCCAACCCAAAGCTGAAGTTTTGCATGCTAAGAGCTACTGAAGGCATTGGGTTTACTTTGCTTTCCTGTGAAATCATTTTCATTATCGTGAATCTTTTTTCTTTTTTTTTGTTGAAAAAAAAAATCTTTTTCTTAATAATATGTTCCGGATTATGCAGTGCATTTTGATTTCTTTTCATTTCTTTTATACATTATGATTTATATATTTTAGTTTCGACAATTGTTTTTGCATATGTTTGAAGCTTATGTGACAATATCAAAATTGATAACTGTAAATTCAGCTGCTTTCATTATTTTTGTGTTTTTAATAAAACTGAAAAAATGTGCCAGTGTTGGGAGTGTTTTTTGTCGAGATAGTACTTATGTACGTGTGTAGACTGACATTATTCATTCATGTATTAATCCATAATTCATGCATGTATTCATCCATAATAAAGTATGTATATCTACCTCTGTAAATGCATGCTAAAAATGACTAACTGAGGATGGAATTTTATTGCATATTATAAACTTTTGTTGTTTGATTGTACTGCCACCTGCTGTCCGAACATGCTGCTGCAGATTTAGTGGCTTTACTGCAAAAACAGTCACTTTCTGACTCGTAAATTAATTAAATTCTTTTTTATTTCCAGGTTTGGTTTCTTTGCAGAGTACATTGGAAGTTTGCTTTGTAAACACAACAATAGATATTTTCCTCATGAACTGAAAATGAGTGCATTACTAGTTGTTGTTCTCATTTAGATTGTTTTATAACATCCTTACATTAATGGGATATGGATATAATACAGCAATCACATTCTTCATCTGCTTCCACATAACACTGACATTCTCAGTTGTCTTTGAGTACCAGTTTGTCATACTGTACATAAACATTACATGTTTTTCAGATGATGAAAAACAGACAGTCTTGAAAGCAAACACATTGCCAAAAAGTCACAATCACAACCTGCTTTCCTTGTGCTTTTTGGTTCACTCCCTTCTAGTCAAAAACTTAAAAGCCCTTTAACAAAATCAGTGGTTCGATGTTACATTTCTGTTAAAATATGTATATACAAGTGTTAACTCAGCTGTGGTGTGACTATAGTCTGCCTTAATTGAACTGCATTCACCAAGACAGCACGTACAATGACAAGAGAAATGGATTCATATCTGACAGGCGTATATCAAACAGTAGAAGACCAGAACAACTGATTTAGGATGCATATTAGTACACATGCAGGTTACAGTCTCTGATGAAGGGAAGAGGACATTCACATCCATGAATATTTGGTCTCCGGTGAACCAATGTATGAAGTGGTCAGGGGACATACAGTACATTTAGTCTGGTGATTCAAACATCTTAGTCATGTTGTTTGATATTTAAAAAAGTCAAAATTGTGTTGACTGAATGAACAAATATTAAAATAACAGATTTTACTGGAAGCACTGTTGTGTTTACCAACATTTAAATTGTTTCTTATTTCAGTGTGTGAAGAAAAATCCATGTTACACATGAGCTAATCGCCCCCATCTGATAGAGAAGTGTGTCAGTTGCCAATAGATCCATTCTCACTCGTTCCAGCCTTCCGTAGGACAAAATTTAAAAATACTGTGCTCAATGGGCAGTACACCTAATTGCACTTAAATCCATATGTGCCAAGGCAAGGCTTTAAACATGCACTTACTACCAACTACACAGCACTGACATTCATCTGTACCAACACTGAATTACAACCACTCTCACAGACATGTGACAAAACTACTGGTTCAAAAATCATCCTAAAGCACACAGGTGAGCTAGATCATCAAGAGTCAAACATTAGCGCCCTCAAGCTACTGGGTGGCAGGACAATATGTGTCCTACTCAAATAAATCTGTTCATTACAGATGATGCTTGTGGTACAACATAGCAGCCTATTTTTTACCCATCTCTTAAAAATTGCACTATGTGGTTTTGGGGAAGAAATTTCTAGATATTGACCTTAAAAGGACAACACGATTTTGTATTGTTTTAATTTGCTTATATGTGGCGGACCCTGCCACCTTTCAGGCTTCAAACAGTGTTCTAGGGATCTTATTTTCCTCTGAGAACAGCTTGTTTATTCAACCATGGAACAAATAAATGTAGTTTTTATTATTCTACATTAATACTGTAAATATTATGAATATTAATTTCTTCTCCAAAACCAAGTACTGCCCCTTAAAGTTTTATGCACCAGATTCTTAAGTGCCACAGCAGAGTCACCTAGATGTCATCCAGAACAGCGTAAAGGTGACTGTTACTGTTGATGTTGAATTGAAGCATTTCTATTTAAACCAGTATGATAAGTGATAGGTACTGAACATATCATATCACAAAACCATGTAATATTTAAAAGCTATGGTTTCGATATTTTGCCTTTACACTTCCCGTTAAAAAGCCAAGTGCTTCATGAGGCAGGTTGTCTTTCCTGCAGTATACTATGTAAACCAGTAGAGGGCTCTAGAGTACTACAATGAACCAGTGCTTGCTGTGTAGACATAAGGCTCGAACTGTTTGGTCGCTTTTGTAAAAGAAAAGGGAAAATGTATTAAAAACTGTTGCATGCTCTTAAAGTGTAATCTTTGACACAGAGACTAATGTGCCTCTTATTCTGTTCAATGTATTTTATCTTTAAAATAAAAGTATTAAGACTGGGAATAAATAAAATAGGTACAGGTAAGTTTGCAGTCTGAATGTCCAAGTCAGCAGACTGACACATTTTGCACTCCGACCTCTCCTAACTTTTCCAAGGAGGGGTCAACGGCACAGTGGCCTCAGCCAGGCTGTTAGAACGGAGAGATGGGTGAACGAACGGTGTCGGCCGAACTCGGGGAAAAATCCTCAGACTCAGCGGGGGAGATGGCGTAGTTGGCACTGTGGGAGGCACCAGCACCAACACTGTGCGGGAAGTGGGGAGTGAGCTTCACATCCTGGTGGCGTCTTCGTCGGAAAACTTGCTTCTCTTTATCAAGTGCCGTGGTCTGAGAGAGGGCGACACAGCAGCTACCGTTAAGTTCTCTACAAAACCACAGAGATGAGGAGTGGCATCCACTCAACCACCAGTGAGACAATTGGTAAATGGTAAGTAAGCCAATGTCAGCATGTAGTTGTATCTGAAAAGCTGCATTTGACTGACTATTATTCTCCAGAGAGAATAAGCGTTCTTGCGACCGAGCAAGTTTAACTTCATCTTGTGACACAGCATACTAGTGCAGTGCAGAAGAAAATAAGAGAAAGTAACAACACGAGACAACTGAGTCTGCCAACATCAGGTCTGTGAAATCAACACTTCTTTAAAAGAAACAAGAGTGCAATCATTTTGTAAATCAAGATCATGTTGCTCAACGCATCACATGAATCCTCAAATGCAGCACTTTCTATGCAAAATAAATAAATAAATAGCAAGCTTAACTACACGACCAGGCTACAGGAAACAGCCACAGCACTACTGAGATGATGAAGTAATAAAGTAATGGATCTGATGAGGTAAATAAGGGTGAGGCATGAAAAGTGCTCTGTTGAGGGTCAATGGCACAAACCCTTTGGGAGATGGGAAATGGAGACTGCCAGCACTTTGCCATGGAAATACTGCGTATTAGCACTATGCTATGTCATACCTTATCCAGTACAATCCTGGATGCTGGTAGTGGTCCAAAGACCCTGACCTCTGGATGGTAAAGTCCTGGTCCGGCTGAGCAAAGAGAGACGAGCGCAACTCAGAGGATCACCTTGAACTCAAAGCATCACTGACCCGATAAGCATTACGGAGCACAGCTCTAAACTTCTCTTATAACTGCTGTGATGAGAGGGAAAGAAACTGGCAGAAAACTGTCATGTCACTGTCAACTGACACTCTGTGATCTGTCAGAGAAATATTTCCATTTGGAAACTGACAAGTGAGTGCTAGGCTCGCCTGCAAACTAAATAAAAAGGCTAGATATCAGAAATGTAGACGAATGCAACTGATACCCTCCTTTCCTGTCAGTGGCAAGTAGTCAAAAAAATAGGTAGTCTCTGACTTTGAGAACAAGTTACTTTTCATTCTGCCAATTGTACAAATCCAGCTCAGCTTTGAAACTATTCAAGAACTCATATCTACCGAAACCTATTGATTGCGTTCCAAGTCCAACTATATAATTTGTAAGATCTCCAAACAACAGTGCTGACAGTCCATCTACAAGAGGAGGATGAGCACACACAGGAAGACCTGGCAGCAAGAAGCAGATGGATGAATGGATGTATATAATATAAAAAATAATGTAGGGGAGCCGCTAATTATAAATTACAAAAACAACGATGGCCAACTGATTAATATGCTAAAAAGCACAAGCTCAAAAGCAGACAATTCTAGCTTCAACTTAAAACAAAGGACATCTTAAGGATAAAGAAAAAAAAAAGCTTTTGCACACTTCAGCAGCAGGTGAACATGAGGAACACTGTGGTTCAAAATTCAAAATTGCAGGTGTTCTCAATTTTGAATGATATCCAAATCATTATCGCTAAAGCACATTCACAAAAAAGCATTTCATCTACTGATGCATAGTTGCAAGCAGTGTCAGCGTGTGGAGGGCTGCGGATCAGTGCTTACTGTAATGACTGAAACTCCTGCTGCGGTGCTGTTGAGCTTGGGCACAGGGTTGAAGTGCTTCTTGATCTTCCCAGCCACAGGCAGCTGGTGCTCGTTCTCTGACACACCATCATCCTGGAAAATACAAAGAACAAAGCTTCGGCAACTCTACCTGTGGATCAAGCCGCATATTCTTTCTCAGCAGTACTTGTACGTACTCAGGTGATTCTGGTGAAAAGACTGACTTCAATATGCCGAACTTACATTGACCCATGGGTTATCGAGCACCTGCACAGCGGTGTATCTCTGATCTACCTCCACCTGCAGCATCCCAGTGATCAGAGCCTAAAAACAGACATGTTTACCATGAGTATCCAGTATAATGATGTAATCTAAGACACCAGAGCAACAGATCACTGACAGATTCTGGTGTTTCACATGGAGCATAGCGATGGCAGATGAGGGGAGCACTTCCAGACACAAACCTTGGCAGTGTCAGACACATTGTCCCAGTATGGTGCAGGGAAATCAAGCACGCCCTTCAAAATCTGCTCAAAGACAGCCTCCTGATCTTCACCAGTGCTGTAGAAATTAAAACAATGCATATTTTATAAAGCTCAATGTTTCATCATCATTATTGTCTACAAGGTGGTGGCATACCACAGACATTTTGATTGATGCAATTTAAACAAATTAAACATTGATGTGATTAAAACCTGAGGTGAAAGAAGTACTCAGATATTGTAACATTAATATTGTAAGTCATGCATTTAAATGTTTACTTGAACACACTAAAAGGAACATTCAACTGGTTATGAAACCGTTTAAATGTAACACCGATGCCTGCAGTTAGTAAGTGTAATATCCAAAGGGATATTACACTTACTAACAGCGGGTCAGATTCTGACTTATTGGGGCTGGCTAAGTCATGAAATCAAAATTATATTTATGGTGGAGTGCTGAAGTGCCAAAAGTAAAAGTACTCATTATGCAGAAGAGAATATTTCAGAATATAGAATATCATATTATAGGATTATGATTATTGATGTATTAATGTGTTTATCACTTGAACGTTGAAGCTGAAACTCTCCTGTGTAGCGTCTGAATTTCAACTCGGATCAATAAAGTTTTATCTTAATCTATATGTCATGTGACGATTTATTTGTTAGGTTAGGGTTAGGGTTAGGGTATTAGCTAAAATGTTCATAAATGTAAAAAGTGCAATATTTGCCTCTGAATTGCAGTGGAGAAGAAGTCTGAAGTAGCAGAAAATGAAAATATTCAAGCAAAGTAAAAGTACTTCAGAATCGCACTTAAGGTCATACTTCAGTAAGTTTCTTTCCACTGCTGGTTAAAACGACATATAACTTCCTGATCCAGGAGCACATACCCACGGAAAGGAGGAAAGCCACACAGCAGTATGTAAGTGATGACACCAGCTGCCCAAATGTCAACCTTGAGGCCGTACCTGTTATAAAAGAGGAAGATATCAGGTATCAGAAAGACTAATCACATCTGCGGGTAGGAAAAAAAATCACCAAGAATTACAGTGGCCATTTTTGAATGTGGTTATTTTCTACTTTTTCAAAGCAAATGCCATATTACTCATGTCTCAGTTGGCTCAGATGATGTACTCATCTGACTCACCCTGACTCAGCAACTATCTCTGGTGCTACATAGGTGGGAGTGCCACACACAGTATAGAGGGGCCCATTGACGATGGTGGCCAAGCCAAAGTCACCTAGCTTCAGAGATCTGCTACCATCGGTGTGTTCATACACCTGTGTAACACACATAACACGGGAGAGTGAGAAACAGGAAGCAGGAAGGTCACCAATTAATATTGATCGCTGTGATAGGAAGTCCATAAATGAGCTCAATGTGATGAGAAAATGTAACAATGAATGCGATGACTTTCCAGAGTTGAAAAATAAAGAACTTGGAAATACGACTTTGCTGCATTTGCATTACAATAAAAAAAGACAGTCTACAATCAAAGAAGAACAGGAAAACTATATTCAGGAAATGCAAATACAGATGAGGACTCTATAGACTAAAACTTTGCCATAATTATTATGACCGTAAAACAATAAGACTAAAAAAAAAAAAAGATAACGTACTGAGTTTACTTGTATTTCAAGAAAGTATCTTTTTTGAATGTCAGTCTTTTTTTCCTGTTTTAAATGAGCAAGCTGTTCATGCAATTCAGAAATCTCAAGACTTGTGCTTCTGAAACTACATTTTTACAGTTAATGGATCAAAGCTATTTTAGATCTAGGTCAGACTTTACAGAGGAGGGGTGGTGGAAATCTGAGTGCCAAATGACCACAGTGAAATAATGGTGGAGTAATAAGGTGGAGGTTTTGTACTGTGACTTCATTTAATAATGTTCATAACTGCATGTATCTATGTTGCATGCCTTAATGTTAGTTGTGAATGCTGCTCCTCTCACTGCCAGTACAGAATGTTTGTAGTGTCATACTCACCAACAGGTTTTCTGGTTTTATGTCTCTGTGGACAATATTGAGACTGTGCAGGTACTTGATGGCACTTGCCAGATTGAACAGCATACAGCTGGCGTCTCGCTCTGTGTACTTGTTGGAAGAGGTGATTGCATCAAAGAGATCACCCCCCTGGAAAAGAAATGAGTATTTAGGATGTGAAAGAGTTCCAGTTGCTAGTTTTTAACTGTTGATGGGGAGATGCAGCTGGGGATTTATTTAACATGAACACTTTATCCTGAAACAGGAATTGATTTTTTTAGACTGATATATAAAAATGTCACAAAACAGACTTCAGAAAAAAAACTTCAAAATGAGCCCTAAAATACAACTTTTACACCATTTGAGATTGACATTTCTACCCCAGAATTAACAAATGTGCAGTACCTTGACCAACTCCATCACAAGGTAGAGCTCACTATTGGTGTCCATTTCCTCAATCAAAAGAACAATGTTGGGATGTTTCACACGCCGAAGGATTGACACTTCACTCTGGATCATGTGCTCCTGGGTAATAAAGGAAAATTCAATCAAAAGGAAAATATATAAGTATTGTACGATGAAAAGATCTTAAACGCATACATGTCAGTGGAATGTTTAGTCTAGGCCTCCTGTCACTAATTTCAGACAAGACGATACAAACCAACTGGTTTCTGAAGGAAGTTAAAATAATTGAAATTAAGAAATCAAGAAATCAAGACCCAAGATTTTAGTCTGAGAGGAGATAGCACCATCTGCTGACCAATGATGAAAAAGAAACTGAATGAGCCTCTTAAACCGGTCATTATATACAGAAAGAATGTCTTGACAGAGAATCACAACAAACTTTGCCTGTACTTCAGCCGATGTACAGGCAGGCTCACCTTTCCCCTGCATTTATCTTTGCTTATGATCTTCAGAGCGTACTCCCTCCCGGTGGACCTCTCCACACACTCTCTGACCACAGCGAAGTTTCCATCCCCTAATGTCCTCCCCACTTTGTACCTCTCTGCTATGGAGGCAGGAACTGAGGGGAACTCATCCATCGGCTCAGCTGTGGTGCAAAACAAAAGAACTACATAATTTAAAGGTAGAAATAGTAGCATGTACACTACTTGCAGACTCTTTCCACTGTTTGATCCTTACCTTCACTGCCTGGCCCATCTCCTTCATCCATTGAGCTGCAGACCTTGGTGGAAGCTAAAGAGAGTGAAGAGCCACTGTGTTGTGATCCCTGGAAAGAGGAGACGGGCATGGAGTGAGAAAGACACACTGATGCACTTGTCTTACATAAACTTGAGAGAAGGCAAGGCTTGTAAAAATGTGATTACAGCCAGCTTACACAAAGCCTATTTGTTCCACTCTGCCAGCCTTGAATATGCAGTTTGAGATTAGATAGAAATAAATCAAGCGTGCTGAAACATTATATTAACCTTTCCACCAGCATAAAGACTGGCATGTGGTTGGGAAAGGAACTGAGAGAAAATAATATCCTCTGTCACAGCAACCATACCAACCCCAGCCAGTCTTATGACTAATTAATGATGGTATCACTGAAAATTGGTTTTTGCTCCAGACTGCGCTATGCAGTCTCAAAACTTGTCCTCCCAAGATCTTAGATAATCACAGCGAAACTGTGCTGCTGCATTACTCATGACGTTTCATGACAACAGCCCAAAAGCTGCATAATACGCGCAAACACAGACTGTGTTGACGGAGGGGACAGTGAAGCTTGTTGATTTTTTTTTTCCTGAACTCACAAACATGTTGCATATGAGTTGATATTTACATCCAGACATCTGTCTATACTGCCATCCCCTGTGCCATCTTTTTATGATCACCCAGTAATATAAATAAGAATGGCAGTGTCCCAGCCACATTACTGCGCCACAAAAACACGGCAGTCAATAATGTATAGCTAGACAAAGCTCACAAATGTTCTCTGAAGGAGAAAAATTAATAACATTTATTCGCATCAATAAACTACAACATGTATGTTCAATCCATAGTCACTAGAATACTTAGAAATATTGTTCATTGATAAAGAGAATTGTTAAACTCGTTCACATAGCCTTTTTGGTACAATGCATGACATCATATGAAATATATCTTTATAAACTTATTTATAGAAATATGAATTTTCCTACCTGTCGTCTTCTGAGGCTAGCTGGACTGGTTGGAGAGGGGCTTGGAGACTTTCCAGATCGAGGTGTGGACAGCTGACTGCCTGCAGTGCCGTTAGCTGTCGGTACAGCAGAAATGGAAATAATCAACATAATGATGAAATATTGCAGTTTCTCTGTGTCAAGGCATAACAGACACCTGAACTATTTGATGATGGAGACTTGCTCCTACGGGACATCCCACCACTTCTTGGAGAAGAGCGACCCTGCAAAGAGGGCAGCCGTCCATATGAAGCAGACTTTGCCACCCTGCATTCTGTAGAGAAAGAAAAAAAAAAGACATAAAAATCGCTTGCTGCAGCAGCATTGTTCCTAAAAAATACTAAACTACCGTGTTCTGTTTTTGATAATGATAATGATTTGATCTGATGATGATAATTTGAGGTTGTGTGCTAGTTTCAGAATAATTTTACATTTGCCAAAAAAGGAAAAGAAGGGATTGAACAACAATTCCAAAAACTGGGGACACAAAAAACATCAGATTATTAATTAGGATGATTTTCTCTTCTCTTGGGTACAACAGCCTAAAACCACAGAGCCAGAGACTATGAGTGATGACATCTTCTCCACTGTGACCTGCACATTCATCAAATACACACAGCTGTAAAAGTAGGTCATGTGAATTAATGAAGGTGGTGATAATATCTTACATATCATCTGTGTTCAATATGAAGCAAATGCGTATTTCAGACTGTCTCCTGACCACACCAACTGCACGCATGAATGCTGTGTTTAACCTATAAAACAAATACACTATAGCTTTGTAAATGGAAAGACTGGTCTCCAGTACATATATTGTCATGACGTCATATGTTACCATTATCTTTAACAAAGTCTGGCCGATACAGTTTGAACACAAACATTTGTAGTGAAATCTACTGCTTTGACTGCTACTGCTTCTAAATGTATGAGCAGAAGCAGCCAAAACAGTAAAAAGAATAAATGCAAATAACACAACAATAATAATTTCATGTTTGGTATATTCAGCATTTAGTTGGGACAAAAGGGATGCTTGTGTTGCTTCAAATAAAACAAAGAAGACTCACCACTTTCATCCAAGTTGAAGTCATCCTGATAACGAAACTTCTCGGGGCCACAGGCGAAGAATATATCATCATCTCCAAAAAAGTCCTGAAGGCAGGTGACCTGGTAAAAATGCAGACATTTATGTCAGTCATAAAACAAAAACAAGTTTGTACTCCCCCCAAAACTGATTTAACACAGAATCATGCTGTAGAAAGTATGCAACATAAGCGTATGCATTATATTTCAATCAGTGCAGGGACAATGTTGCTGCACTCTCTCGCCAGTTTTGGACAGGATTTTGGAACATCTCAGAGGATAATTAGTATCATTTCAATGTGTGAAGGCAGTGACAAACACCCACAGAAATGACTCAGAGACTAATATGATTGACAGATATCCCAATGACAACCGTATTTAAATTAAATTGTGGGAAATGTCAAATTTCATACTCCCTTGTGCAACAATCACTCAGTTAGTGATGAGTTCAAAAGGAATATTCAAAATATACTTTGAAGTGACTTATTTAAATCTGTACCATGAGCAATTATATTTTTTATACTACATTGGACATACACTGCAGTATATAAAGAACTAGATCGTTCTACATCAACGATCATACAAAAGCACACAGTTAATATCATCACTGACAAATTACTCTCTGCACATTGCCCTCCCATGATTCATCATATTTGGGACAATCTTTAATTCATAGAGGTGAGTACACATGTTCTTTATTTATCATAAACAAAATTCAAGTCCTCTCAGCGTACAAGAGAGACAACCATGGAGGAAATACCACTGGATTAATGACATACTGTAGGATTGCAGCTGAGCAGACATGCAGTAATTGCATATTCAAAAAGGCCAAAGTACAAAGGGAAAATGAATGCTTCAGTGTGTACAGAACATGAATAATGGAATTAACATTTCTTTCTACTAGTGTATCAGCCTGGTTACATGTGAAAATGTCTCTAGGGTAGCTACAAAGAGAAGTTAAGCTTCTTTTAAACCTGTTGGATTTTATTCAGTACAGTCTGTGACAATGGTGTCTGCCATTAATTAAATTGTTCCACCCTCTTGTGAGAGATTACGTTAATTGCCCTCCATTGTCTTGGACTACTACAATGTAAAACTAAGTTTTAACACCAGTCATCCCTTTAGGTTGCTAATCACATCAACACAGATTGTTACTCAAATGGAAGTATTTTCACAGTTTACTACATCGTTTTAGCCAAAATCAGATATATAATGGCATAAACGGTTAACGGTAACGTTAGTTGAAGGATGGCTATGGTGCTTTTTAACTTCTGTTAAAATAACATGGTCCCTACATATCATCTCAATAAAAAGAGAGAGAAATAAATGATGATCTTTTAACCTCTCTACAAAGAGAAAGTGGATGATTAAGTTGCTGCATCTGCTGCTCTCATTAATGCAGAAGCCCATCACAGTGGATGCACTGTCATAAATAAATGAAGATGCTGATGGAGTTTTGACCTTCTCCTCAAAAGGGTTATTGATGTGCTTAACTACAGCAGTGAGCCAGTGAATGCAGAGAGCTCCTCTTTTCATTCCCTCTTCAGAGTGGTGGAACCACAAAACACCTCAACAAAAATGTAAATCCCATATTGATATCAGTTATTAAGTGGAAATGTCTTGAATTAGCTGTTAAATTACATGTCACTGATTATAAATTGCATTGCATTCATTTATAAATAATAAAATGGGTGTTGATGTTATAGAATAAGTCGTATTAAAAATAAAAAGATTGTCACCTAATGTGACCTAACTTGTCACGCTTAATGAATGTATTCTTACAATGCCGTTGAGGACAACAAGGTTTAGAACAAACAAACTAAACACTGAAACGTCAAGACAGCCGAAAAATCTAATATGTACAGTACATAAATTATTCATTGTCTCATCATCAAGACCCATAGAGAGATCAGCAGGACTATAATAATATGACTTAAGTGCCGAGACATACAGTAGAGCAGAGAAGACCAGACAAGGAAGCCACCACAATCGGTAAACCCGCCCTCTAACCGTATATTAAATGAAATGTTATCATCCTCCTTAGTTATTATGCGCCAACATCTGGTTTCCGTTATATGAATCTCAGATTATTTTGGAAGAAATATCTTCTTTAAAATAGTCAATAATTGAGAGAATACAGTTAATACAGCTTGGATATTCCTGCTTCGTACAAAATAATGAAATGCTGGATTATCCACCAGACAAAGGGATTGTTTTATCAGTAACCTGCAGCAAAACTGCCTTCAAACAGCCAAAGGTCACTCAGCCATGAGATCTTAAAATAAAAATTGCACACAGAAGGGGGCTTAATATGGCCCTGTTCTCTGCAGACGCCCCTCTCTGACACCCCCCATTCCTGCTCCATCCCTTCTCCACCCCTCCTCCAGTGAGAGATCCAAAAGGGAGGAGAGCTGCACAGCCGTTGCCAAGGAGACCAGACAGAATCTCAGATGAGTGAGACGATGAGAGGGACACGGCTACTTTAAGATCCACTGTCAGATCCTATCTGGAGCAGCGAACAGTACAAACTGCAGGCAACAGAACAATCTCGCCATCAGTCGAGGTACAGCGGAAATAACATAGAACACCTTGTCCATGATGACATTGTGGGTTCAAATCTGGCTTCGGGCATTAGGTGGATGTCAACCACTATAACTCCCAATCCCTATCGAATAAAAACAAAGTTTAAAATTAAAATAAGCAATCATTAAATCTGACTGGAAAGAAGTGACATTATTTGATAATAATTTTAAAGAAATTAAAAGAGATCTAATAAATGGTGAACAGCTTCTTAACAACAAACGTGTCCAACCGAAAAATGACTAAATATTAGAGCTGGGTTGATTAGTCGATGGAAAGAAAATGGATTATTTCAATGATCGCCTAAACGCATTTTCAAGAAAAAAAATGGTTCCAGCGTCTTAAATGCAAGGATTTGCTGCTTTGTCATTCATGATAGAAAATGAATACTCATTGGGGTTTGGACTGTTGGCTGGACAAAAAAGCTATTTGACGATGTCACTCTGGGTTCTGGGAAATTGTGGTTAAGCATCTTTCTCAATTTTTGGATATTTGATAGACAAAACAATCATGAAAAGATTGGCAGATTAATCGACAGTGAAAACAATCTGTTAGTAGCAGCAGTACAAAATACTTTTAAATATGACATTGTTCATCTTATACACTAGGAAATTGGGAAACCCCAACCTAAAGGATGGAACGGCATAACTGTGGCAATCATGAATCAGTAGCTTTATATTGATTGCTTATGCCTGCTGGCTCAGTGACACAGCAGCTTCACCAGGCCTACCATCCCCCTCACACACACACACAAAGGCAAAAACACTCCTTGCGGTCCTGGAGCATCCTGTGCAAATATTGATCACCAGGGCTTCATCTGTGATATTTGAAGGCATTAGCATTTCTGCTGAAGACAGAAAACACAATGGGAGGTATGCATGCCATCTAAACTAATCAATCCTGAGTCATGGTAAAGACCATAGATGACACAAAAGATAGAAACTGGAGATAAAACAGATCTCTACCAGTGGACAGGTGGAGCTCTCCAGGGTGCTGAATCCCCTCTTTGAAGTGGAAAACTAAAGCCAGTCAAATGGTTCTAGTTAATTTTTGATTAAATAATGTTTACACTGTAGTAATTTGTTTTCAGGAATCAAGAGTCAATTATTTGCTGTAATTTACTATGAGTCTGCAAACTCAGAAGAATCCAGAAGTCCAGTAGCAAGAGGAGATGATGTAACGGAGTATATTCACAGACATACATAATCCGAGATTCAAATTAGGTCTGCAGCAGAATTCGGTGACATAACTGCAGTTGCTGCAAAGACAGATGAGTAATAACTGCCTTAAAAGGTTGAAGTCAGCACTACGAGGACACCCATAAGGACACACGCGCAATCCAAACACACTTTTAAAAACACAAGCCATTACACAAGCCCACACATTTCCAGCATCCCTAATCATAACATCTGTGTCTTGCGTTTCTATATTTAGCCCTTAGTAGTTCTAACAATGTCGGGCTTTCAGAAGCAGGAAATGAAAAAAGACGAATTCAAATCATTTTTCAAAAAGGCTTGCTTGCTGATATGACTAAATTTATCCCTGTAATAAAAGGCAGATCATGCCATGTAAGATGACTTTGTGTTTTCCCAGGGTTTATGGGAGGCCAATGTGCCTCCCCTAAGCACATGTTACATTCCTCAATAAAAAAAATAGGAAATTTCAAAACATTAGTATCATATGTGAAGTTGGAAAAGCAAGAGCAGATAATAAATAACCAACACCCAAAAAGCTTCATGATAAAACTTGCTACAGAAGTCGACAAGATTATGTCCTTAAGTCAGTTTCGACTTCATTTGACTTTGGTGCTACCCAAAACGGCTTGGGTGCTGCCTTATTACGGTACGTAAAATTATAGTGATATACAATTGATGTAACAACAAAAAAATTAATTAAAAATTGTACTAATGTGGACCCTATTTCTCCGATAAACAGAGCTCGCAAGACTCACTTGATATGCTGTGAAGTTTCTGCAGTATTCTAATATTAGAACAACAGCAACTTCCACTTCAGCTCAAGCATCAGAACAAAGAGAGGATAACAGAACATTTCTTCTCTATGCCAAATGCAGTGGGACACTGAACCAGTCACTGTTCTGTGCTTAATAGCCAAGTCACAGCAGTCGGTACGAGGGAAGCCAGGCAGCCTCCCTATGTCCTTCATCCTTCCTTTTCCCCTTTAGTCACAGTGAGAGGATTTAAAACGGAAGGGTTTAAGAATGATTTATTCCATCAACTTATTTATGGAGTAGTAGTATTTTTCTTTCATTAAGGAGTATTTGAGAAAAACACCATACACATAAACACTATATTACATTTACAACAAAAGGTAGTTAATCTGTCTATGCACCACACAGAAATGACACCTGTGGTATGAGCAGAGACCAATGGAGACTCATTGTGGGCACACACAGGCCAAACCAGTAAATGACAGAGTCAAGGTCAACAGGACGAAATGAATCGGAGTACATAAGTTAGGTTTTGCTCTCTACCACAGAGGGCCCCATGAATGTAAATAACCACTTCCACTCTGTATCTAATATTTCTAAAGCATGAATAGGCTGTTTATCACATCTACTGATACATAATTTTAGTACCATGGAGAATTAAGCCTTTGCTTTCATGCTCTGGTATCAAGCCAGGCTCTGTCCTCGGGTGGCTGTGTCGACATCTATTTCAACAAGAAATCTTGACTACCACACAGAGAAGTTTGCAGTGTGCAGAATAAAATTACAGTACAGAACCATATCCACTGAAGTGGGGATTGGAGTGCCATGGGGTAAGTCTCCCCAGACATATTCATTCATGCCAATATACTCTGCTCTATCTCTACACACATAACAACAGGATCACACCAGACCATAGCATGTTTTCTTAAGCCAACAGGGCTTGTCTACTCCTCTAACGCTTTCTCTCTACCTTTTGTTTGTAATACTGGATAATGTTTTATCAATAATCAGTCATCTGAGGTTCATTAAGTGCAGCCCACTGTCATTAAGTGTGCTGTGTCCATTTGAACAAGTTAAACCTCTCTCTGATGGCAGAACACCATTACAGAGTGACTCAGCAGTATGGAGGGATTATAGATATCAAGCTGAGCCTCCCACTAAGCAGATCCACTAATAGAAACATGAATCATGAGTCCAAAATAAATGTGAATAAAAACAAAATCCCAAAAATCGGCCGTCCACTACTTTTGCATTAGAGGAACAAAGATAGATACTAAGACAGAATGAGAATATCTTCTAAAAACTAAAAGAAGAAAAATATTAAATTAAAAGCAGTTATAGCATTTTAAGTACACATAAAGACTAATCAAGTGATTAACATGTTTAGAAAACAAACTTGCTAGAAGTAATCGTTTCCACAGACTTGGCATTGCCTCAGGACCAAAACCACACGCAGGTAATTTACCAAAAGGTTAAACGGCCATGAAAACTTGCTCTCTGATGCCAACGGGGGCTTATTTGGCCATCTGGAGCCTCAACATGGCAAAAAACAAAAAGCAGTTAAACTAGAGCACAGAGCAGCCCTAACAAGCACATTGCACATTCAGCTTATCATCAGGAAATTATAGATAATAGTAAAACCACTAAGCTAGTGAAACATTGATATACGGCAATTTCTGTGTCACAGACAAATGCAAAACTATAGAAAGAAATTGCAATTTCATGTCCATTCCAAAAAAATCTGTATTCCTAAAAGGATTTGGAGGATCACTGAAGGCAGATTTGTTTTTTGGTGTGAAAATCCCCAACTGTTTTCTCTATATACCATTACAGAACGGGTTCTATCCTGGGACAATACCTGAGCCATGTGCTCCATCTTGCTTCCATGTGTATAATAAGTCTGACCGACCAGGAGCTGCATCTACAGTATGAGCCCTCTCACACTACACCTACAGTCCTGACACATCACTACTGCACCGCTCTGCCGCAGAGGCTGTTCCTTAGCAACCACGTAACCATAGAAACCATCAGAGGAAAAAAAAAATAATTGTTGTGATAAGGTTACTAATATGGAGTGCAGGTGACAGAGTTTATGAATAGGTTAAGTTTAAGACTATTATTTCTGTGGGATTTTTTGTAACCAATTTGCTCAGTCAATTCAATGTGCAGTTAAGTGTTGTCCATCTCATCCCATAAAGCAAATTGACCAGTTATTGTGATAATATCCAGAAGAATGTAATGTATGGGACACATTGTAGTGTGAAATAAGGCACTTGCCCCAAGAATTTATTCCATCAAAGACTACAAAGTTAACACATTCTACTGTCCATTACATTTAATTAAATACATATATGTTAGAAGTAGTCGTTTTAATCAGATTTCCTGTCTGGTACTGAGTGAATATCATTCAATAATGTGCTACTGTTTGGTAGGAATATAACATGGAGCCCTAGAAACCTATTTCTCATAATACATTTAGCAAATATTCCCAGTTGGCTTTGAACCTACTGGGTTGTCTCTCTTTGGGTAAGGAAGCAATTCTCAAAGATGTGAATGAAGAACAGAACAGACTACCTCTAATGTCAGAAGCAAAGTTCTCTTTCTTCCAAAACCTGGAAATTCACTAACGTGTAAGATGAACTCAACGTGCATTGACTGCAAATTTTTACCACATCTGCCTCATGTGCAGTGTGCTGAGATAAGCTTCATATGTGAGATACAGTACCACAAATGGGAAGACAAAATAGAATACCTATCTCCACAATCAAATACACGGACGAGCTATGGACACAAATTCATGCCAGTGTCCTTTGACTTCAATCCGACAAAAACATAATTCCCCTCTGTCTCTCTTGTTAGCAACTGATGTGTCAGTGTTGGACAAAAAAGGCACTAGATAATGGTCGTCTCTCAGGCAGCTTTGTTCTATGACTTTGATGACTTTGTGATTTAATTTGGAAAAGGCATAGTGTAAAAAAAAGTGTCAATAAACCAACCTGAATGTGGTCTACATAAGCAGGTTGACATCTCTTTAATATAAGGAAATTTGGTTACTTTTTCAAAAATGCAGATTAAATAATGTTAGCTAGAAATGTGCAACTAGCGTCAACAACTGCAAGCACAACTTGACAGAGTTACTGCCACACTTGAACTAAGTCTTCAATGAGAACTTTATCAAGCAATTTTAAGTGAAGCCACTAACTGCACTTAATGGCATGGTTGTGCAAGTATGCAACCGGTAAGAGATGCTGTATGTTTAATGCTTCCTCTCTCAGTAAAGGGGGCATTGGAAGTCAGACAAGGAGGATGGGCTAAGGTCAACGTGACTTTGGTAAACCCAAGTAGGCTGCAATAGGATTGCTTAATTAACTGATATACAGTATCACATTATTATACAATACAAGGTGTGGCAATTAAACTTATTATGGGCTGTACTTAATAGTGTAGGACCACAAGACAATAGAGTTACACACACAGCTGATCTGTCATCACATTCATGACAACGGAATGCATTCTTATTTTCTGAAGTTTAAGTAATTGACAGAGCTGCAGCAATTAGTTGATTAATAGAAAAAACAATTTTATGATAATTGATTAATTGTTTCAGTCATTTTTCAAGCAAAAATGCAAGAAACTGGTTCCAATCCATAATCAAAATAATCGTTAGGTGCAGTCATATTTAAAGTTTACCTAGAGCTGTTTTTTATTCAAAATATGTTTATCTTTGTTCTTGTATGGGGAGCTTTTTGGCTTTGCCTTACACTTTCAAAGACATTACCTAATTTGAATGGTCTCCAGTGTACCTTACTTCTTAATATCATAAACCCATGTTAAAATCAAAAGCCTTAAGAATTAGCAAAAATGAGGTTGACAAAATCAACACTTGAAATGTTAACTTAACACCTACCATCTTGCCGTCAACAGTATACAGCCTTTTGACGACTCCAGTGTCGAGCTTAATGGCATCAGTGATGTCAGTCAGGACTTGCTCAAAGGAGTGTGCAGTCTTCTTGTTGAGCAAGATCCGTACGGCCTTGCGAGGCTTTACTCCACTGCGGACAATGGTTACCAGTTTGGGCTTGATAAAGTCTTTGCTCTCTCTGGTCTCCTGGGGTACAGCCTTGGCACTGCCAAGGGAAGGAGGGTCACGGGTGGACACGGCAGTCTTAGCACCAACTGCCCAGTTGGGATTTACATTCTTTGTGTAGTCCAGCTTCTTGTAGGGCTCTATGGATGCACAAACATAGCTCTCTCCTGCAAAAAGTCAAGAAGACACACATGTTGTATTTGCCCACAAAGACGCTTTTATCACAGGAACGCGTAAGACTTGCTGCTGCTGCACTACAAGACTGAAGTAATCATGCTTTTTTTAGCAGCATGGTCATTTCGGTGGAGTCGATCACTTAATTGATCTTACATCACTTAATTGATCTTACATCACTTAATCCAAACTAAATCTGGGGCGAATTTAAAACAATTCATTAACACTACTCACCTTCCACCAACTGGTCCATGCTAGTGATCCTTGTTGTCCCATCAACAGTATAAATGGTCCGCACCCCTTGTGGCAAGTTAACATTATCTGACAGGGATCTTGTGAGGTCAGCCAGGAGTGCTTCTATGGACCTAAATCTCTCCTGAGAAATGGCATACACAATCCCTTTGAAGTAGCGGTCCCCATTGCGGTAGAAACGAATCTTCTTGGCCTTCTTTTCAGAGATCAGTGCTTGCAGTGTCCTGGTTCTGTACAGGCTGCAGTGAGCGCTGTGAGTGGGACTGGGGAGCCCATTCCCTCTTGAGCCCCTTCGGGTATATCTCAGAGCCTTGTCCCGCTCATCAAAGTGCTCCAGCTCCATGATTGTGCAGTGCTAATGTACCTTAAATAAGACAAGGAGACTGCTTACTAGTATTCGAATTAGCTCCTTCACTTGAACTTGCATAATACATGACAGAAATTAGGCTTTCTGTCAGTATAGTTGCTTATCAGTCCTGATACAGCAGTGACACAAACACTGATCCTGCTGCTGCTGCTGCTGCTGCTCATTCACACATTATGAAGTAACATGTCACACCCATTTCATATGGTGGGTCTCAAATCAATTTCTATAGCAATGAAATTCACATGCATTTGCAATGAGAAGCACACCAGTATACGCTTGTTTGCGGATCTTATAGCAGGTAAGCAATTAAACGTTAAAATCAATATTAGATAGCAAGAAAACGCTATAGAACATATGGATTTCCTTGTTCTGGTGCAATCGCTCTTACCTTTAAGGTGAGGACAGGACAGATGCTGTAGAACGTGTATCTATACGCGGAACTTGTCTCAATGACTGATTAATTCATGTGAAGCCTGAGATGAACCATGCGTCCCTTTGTTGCCCCTGTGATGGTGCTCTGTCGTCCTGCCTGCTCGCCGTGTGTCTACTCTGCTGTGTGCTCACATGCAGAGAGGAGGCAGGGCTGTAGCCGGTGTCCTCCACCCTCCCTCTGCCATTGCAGTGATTTACACCGGACCGCTCGGGTGTCAGCACTCCTCGTTCACGTTGCTGTCTGAGCGCGTCCTCACAGTGCGTGGCTATGTGATGCGCGTTCACGTAGTCAGGCGGTTGGCCTGCCTGTTTATAATTTTAATCCAGTTATCACCATTCACAAATTAGCGCACGATCACAAGAAAGCGTTTAATTAGGATAACACTGATGGCTGGCCTGGCATGTGTTTCCCCTCACATATCACCATAGCAACAACAGCTACATGCTAACCTTACTTTACAAGCTAGGTAGCGATTTAGCTAGCCAACTAACTGACTAACTGGTTTAAACTCGGTGTATTACAAACAAAAAAGTTAAAAAAAATAAACAATTTACCTCCACCAACATTAAATGTTTCCTTGTTTTGTTATTAACTTACCGTTTTCAATAATAATTGTACAGCCTTAGCTGCATAAAGCCGAAGTCACGCGCCCCTTCCGGTGGGACAGTACGGAAAAACATCGGATGGTAACGTTACTGAATGGATAGCAAATACATTGTTGATTGCGTTTGACTTGTGCCATGAACTACACATGCTTGTATCAATTTAAAAGATTATTTTTAAAGTCAATAAAGTCACAATTTTGTCGCAATTTATGAAAATGTAATCCAGTTTTGTGTAAAACCGCTCAGTGAACTACATCATCTCACTCAACTGACGTCACCGACACCAACATGGCCACCGGCCCAACTGCAATTATGGGAAAGTGTAGATGGCAAGTTTTGTGAGTAAGCTTAAGTACAGGACCGACTCCGTAACGTTTAAGTTAAAGGTTTTTAGGTGTGTTAACGGAGACGATGCCACTAACGCGACTGTTGGCTGTGTAGTCCTCATAATTAGCTACGTTTTCAGTCTTATCTTTAATTAGTTTTGTGGCAAACTGACTTTATTGACTTGAAGTCAAAAACAGTGTAATGAAAGCTAATCAGAATCAGTATTCCTTTATTGTCCCACAAACAGGGAAATTTGTTTGCCACAGCGGCCAAAGGACAGTAGTATTTAAAAAAAAAAAAAAACAATAACAATAGTAAAAAATAAACAATATAATTAAAAGGTAAGAAATAGAATAGAATAGAATAAACTCCTATATACATATGTACATAATATTGTATACAATTAACATGAATGATTAACAGTTTCGCAGTGAAAGTATGCCAGTAAGCATTGGTGGGTTACACAGCCTTCTCTATTTGTATGGCTATCAAGCTTTTTTTGACCTGATGCAAACAATCACTTTATCATAGGGCTTTTTTCCAGCTGGCCCCTGAAGACATAATTTACTTACCTTCAAAGTTTAGAAGGTTCAGAAAGTCAGTTTGCTGATCAAGCTGTCCAACTACCCTCAAAGACTTTAATATAATGGACACACTTGTGAGTTGTCTAGAAAGGGTGACTTACTTTTATCCCAACTCAAACAACCTTTTTGTATGTATGAGGATGAAGTTTGGATATACACTAAATAATCCCCTTAAAAGGATACAGATAAGGTTTTCAGTGGATATTGGATCCGACATTGGGCCCTTAGGACCTTCAAAACTGTATCATATGTGTGATAACATGTATGATAACAAGCAGCGATGATCGGGCCCTCACCGCCCACATACGTTGGGCTGTGGTGCTGTCCGAGGGCACGCACCTAGATGTCTGCATGTGCATGAGTTCACTGGATGTGGTCTGAATGGGTGAAATAGCACTGCCTGTGTCCACTATGTGGCGCTAGAGATCACCCATCAATTGTGTGTCATGTTGTAGTGTCTGATGTGGAGAAAACAACCTGTAAATGTCATGTAAATCGGATGATGATTGATCGAAAGATAGTGCTTCAGACGCCTTCTTTTCAAAAATGTATGCATGTGTTTTATGTGAGAGAAAGTGTGTGAAACCTATGTGCCAAATTTGGGGAGGCAAAAAAATCCTCCAAATAGATTCTGGCTACATCGACGAGACCAATCCAGTCCTCGCACTGATAGTGCTCAAGCCCAAATTATCATATTACAGAGTAAGACTGTCTGTGATATTGGGATATATAGCCTAAATCAAATGTACTTGACTAAAAAGAATAGCATAAAGCACTTTTCATCTTCACTTGTTTAAACCTTAATATGTAAATGAACTGTTTTTAATACGAAGGAGACATCAGTATGGATTCAGGGCTGGGTTTGCCTGCAGGTCCAAATCTGAGCTAAAAGATTAACCTACAGGGGGGGAAGTATTATTCTGGAAAGGAAAGGGCCCTCCAGGCTTCTCTTTATTCTGGCAAGGAACAGAAATGGAGGTTGGGCTTTGTAATTTGCTTAAATTCTTGTGTTTTCTGTTCAGACATTGTCTGGGTATCTCTTACATCCTCTGTGTGTGTGTGTGTGTGCTTGTGCCATAAACCTAATTTGGACAGAATTAGTTGATTGTTGACATCAACAAGCAGCAGTCAAACTACAGCTCACTGCAAAGTACATGAGCAACATGAAGGGGACTCTGCCTCTAAATGTTCTGCCTAAAGTCTAAGTCTACTGCTTCCTTGTGGCAGCATGAACAGTTAAACTGCTGTTTTGACTTTTCATGACATAAT
The DNA here is from genome assembly GCA_900302685.1 of Spondyliosoma cantharus. Classification (NCBI taxonomy): domain Eukaryota; kingdom Metazoa; phylum Chordata; class Actinopteri; order Spariformes; family Sparidae; genus Spondyliosoma; species Spondyliosoma cantharus. The sequence goes on along the minus strand of OMLP01015204.1, from coordinate 25,861 downwards.
GTCTTGGTTTGCACAGTTCAATAAAGCAGTTGAGCATCATCAGGGCAGGGAAGATAATTATTTTTTTTTTTCCTACAAAAGAACAGTCAGGCGAGAGAAGAATATTTTGCAGAGAGCAAAGCCAGCTGTAAAGATGTCAGCTGAGAGAGTATGACATCTTAGTTATTGTGTTTTCTGTGTGTGTTGAATTGTTTGAGAATCTTTCCTGCAGTGTCAGTTTGATGACATAGTATTTAATTTCAGTTCATGACTCAAGAAGATAAACTGAGCGGACGATGTATAAACAAGTAAATCAGCCATTTGTGACAATAACCAAAAACTGATAATGGATCAAAAGCTTCCTCCAGCTGTCGCCGTGACCACGGTGCATGTCTCGCCAATACTGTTGGACAAATGGGCTGTTCCACGGGGACAAATGCTGCAAGTGTGCCAAGATCAGGACCCTTTCTGACTCCTTTCAGTCAGTAGAAAAGATAAAAGATATAACTGCAACTGCATTTATGAACCCCACCTCACAGATGGACCTGCAGCCATCTTTAAGACATGTGTCATTGAATATCACTCCTGGCCTGGTGGACCCTATTTTTCCCCCTAAGCCAAGCCTACAGCCCACCTGAACAGACCACTGCAAGTAACATGTATTCACCTCTGGTTGGGCCAAATGACAAAAAATGTTTCAGAGTGCAACTTCTAAGTTTGGATTATCTCCCATCTGAGACTCCTCCAGGAAAGAGACTTCTGTAAAAGAAGATCTCTCACACAGTCCACAGGACATGGTAACTCCATTTTTTCATTGGCCAAAAACTAGATACATAGATGTAGGCGTGCATGTTGGTCTATACTGCATGTGTGAAAGACATATAGGAAGTTGATGTTTTTTTTTTTTTTTTTTTTTACAGTATTTCTCTTGCATATTATTGAGCGAGACCTTACATACATAAATGGGAAGCCATCATGGGTAGATTTTTTTGTGGTTGTATGCAATAATTCCTTCATTTCAGTTAGGAGTAATACTCAAAAGTAGCTAGAATTAAATTCTGACATGAAT